>BMAF01000011.1:20201515-20216515 GCA_014132575.2 Gasterosteus nipponicus
GGAAAAATACTACATATATATATATATATACTCAAAAATGCCCTTTCTCCAGCACTAATCTGCCATTCAGATGCAACAAGGAAGAGTCCTTATCCGAGACTTCTTCTATGAAGCATGCAAAGAATGTGTGATGTATAAATACAGGCCAGTGATGGAGTGCAAGTCTGACCTGCTCCAAATGTGGGAAAGTTGCATAAACTACTCTTCAATAAAAAATGTCTAATTGTCTGAGCTCCAAGCTCCTATCAGTCGGAACCTCTGCCCCCCCGGACTCTGTAGACTAAACTATCGAAGGAATTCACGAGGCGGTCAGATGCCAAAGCGCGATCCAAGCCGACGGGGACTGTTCGCTCTGACGGCGGCTTTTCAAACCGCCGTGAGATGCTGGTGAGTTCTAAGAAGAACCAGGACGTCCGGTGATGGGTGACAAGAAAAGGCATTAAAAGCAGCTTTTCCACCCTTAAATCCCCAAAACATTCCGAACCGCGTAGGCTCAATGTCCTTGTTGTGTTTTGAATACCAGTCAACGTGCTCAACTTAAAAATCATCAAAAATGCTTCTTAAAAGCAGCAATCAAGCAGAAGGAATGTGATCACAAGGGTTCTGTGGAGCAAAGGCACACAAAACGCAAACTGTTAACTCAGAATATGTGAAACAGAACCAAGAGCAACCGAATGTCATTGCTCAGCATCATCAGGAAACAGGTCTTCTGCTGAGTCTCAAGGGTATCGAGTCACTCACGTCTCCACATCTGCATCGGCTTTCTGAGACCCCAAAACTCATGTGGATTTCTACCAAAGAACAACAGTCGGTATTTCTTTCCAGTTTATTTTATCACCATCATTATTGCCGGTGCCAGTAAAAACAGGCAGTAACTCCCTGTGACTGGAGGCCGAGCAGCCAGGTGCTGCTGGTTTGAGGTTGTAAACAATAATGACAGTATGAATATCTTAACCGCAAAACGTTAAACTGTGCACATACATGGAGCTCCATTCAAAAGGGCACCGTCTCATTTCAGGCGTCACAGACGTCCCTCGTTCAGAACTACAACGTAGATGTAATTACGCAGAACGAGGAGGAGAACGCGGCCCGTTTCTGAGCCAACCTCGCGTCCCGTTCGCAGACCTCGACCTCCTTTCACTTGTGTGCAGCTCACGGTGTCACGCTAACGGCAGCAAGCGAAGCGCCAGAAAACGCTCATTCTGATTGGCCGTCTGCTTCCACCGTTACCAGTCATGCCCCCCCAATGCCCCCAATGCCCCCAATGCCCCCCATCCCCCCATCACACACACACTGAGTCAGAGGGTGAATGTGTTTGTTTAAAGTCGGTGATTTACAGCTTGTGATTTGTGTGTTGGTGAACAATCAGCTCATTCTTTTTAGGGAAGGAACTCGTTCACTCACCCGAGTTGAGCTGCGAACAACAAACGCCAGTTACAGATAAGACGTATTTCTAGTGTTATCTTTGCCTGAGACCCTTTAAACAAGACCAAACCCACGTCCATGAGAACACAGCACTTATGTTCCTTAAAATAACCTCATTTAGAAAGTTATCACTGGTGCATTTCAAGTGTTTCTACGTATGTATGACGAACTCAAAAAGTGTAAACTGGGGAAAGCGCTAAATGGAAATATTGGCACGGTAACACGCCGATGCCGAGCAGTGTCATCTTCTCCATCGACGTTTTCCGTGTTAACATGCTGGTGATTGTGAAATGACCCAAAGTGTCGGGAATGTCAGCGGAATGTCAGCGGAATGTCAGCAGAATGTCAGCAGATTAGCACATATTTTAAACCCATTTATTGTGACCTGATATGTTACAGTGTTTGGGTTGTTGTTTTATTTTGTATCTTCTTGCCTCTTGTGTGTGATTGTCTGTCCCTTATTGTTCCCTGCTGTGTCCAATCACCTGCACCTTCCCAATGTATTTAAACCACGTGGGTCTTTGGTGTCTTTGCCGGTTCCTCCGTGAAACACTGTCCCTGCGTCCCAGTGTGATCCGGTGCCTGTGAGATTTGTACCCCGGCGTTTTCTTTATTCAAATTGTTTTCATTAAAATGTTGGTTCTGCGCTTGAGTCCTACTTCTGCCAAAAGACCCCGACAAAGTATTTATTATATATGGACATGCACTGCAATCACTGAGGGGAATAGTTAACATACTAGTATATAAAATACTAAGTCTAGTGCAAGTTGAATAGGGGATAAACATTTTAACTGGACACGAACATTAATGTCAGAATCAAATTAGATGGCAATAATTCTAGAAATAATTAAACATGGACAAAAGTGGAGACCAGCGAAGCCGCGCGGCCACAAGGAACACGTTTAATCAAAAGTCCTCAAAGGGATTGTAGCAACTGCAGCACTTACATTGTCCTTATAACGGCTCTTACCTGCAGCAAGTTGTAAATCGGCTTATTTGATGAAGTTGCACTTTTTTTTGTTCCTCTGAGTTTTTGTCCTTATGGTTGAATCCACTTATTGAAAGTTGCTTTGGATAAAAGCGTCAGATAAATGACATGTGATGTAAACAGGGAGACGCTACGGGTGAAGCATCAAGCGACGTGCTAATAACTTAAAGACGGTTATTTCAGTGCAATACAAGTGTTCCCATTAAATTATTAGTTTCAAACATCCTAAATAAAATAGAAATAAAAGAGCAGTCCCAGAAATTCCCGTCGCTGTGAGGTGGAAGTGTTTGGCGGTGTTTGGCGTGTAAGTCGAGGGAGGACCTGAGGCTTGTTAACCGCACATTGGGAAGCAGTGTTCCCCACACGCAGCGCCTGGCTTTAATTATCACACATTTACACGCCTTAGCCCATCTCAGATACAAGGCTCTGGATCATACAAACAGCTGACTCAAATCGGCACCTATGATTTATGGCGATATTTTCCATGATTAATGGCGGAGTGAAAGTGTGCTGGCTCGACAGGAAATGAAACATAATGGGGAAATTGACTTTACGGTACGCTTTCTTTTTTTACATTTCCTCTCATCGTGGAGCCATTGGAATGTGATGGAATATAATGAGTTGGCTCTTGTTGGGTCTAATCGAACTGCTCGTGTCTTAAAATTGAGAAAATGGTCCTTGTGAAGAGCTTTTCTCCACGGAAGGAAACCTTTTCAAAGACAATGAACTACTTTTTCTTTATCGGTTCTGATATAATCAAAACACTTCTTTTGCTAAAATGTAAAAATAAAACTGCCAGGATGCAGCAGTTAGCAGTTAGCTTAGCAAGACCAGAAACAAGGGGAACAGCTGGCTCACAACTGCTTTGACTTCAGTCCAAACAGGCAGGAACAAGAAAACCAAGAAACACGAACTGCTATTAGATGGTAATCAGATATCACTCATTGTACCTTTAAGCATATTTCCGAAAATGAGGAACTCCTCCTTAGTGGTAAAAGTCATTTGAAATAAATTCCTCTGTCTGTTTTTGGGACAGGAAGAACAAAGTAATGCCGCCTTTTATCAGGAAACGGGAAGCACAAAACGGTCCTGGACCTCCATCCTTGGTGGGCTTTGTGTAACATCACGCTATTATCGCTCACAACTGACTCCACTCACAAATCAAATGTTATTTGCTGAAACGATGATGTCATTCTTTTGGGGGAAAACAAGATATCAAAATAGTAACAGATCTCCTCCGTGGAGCGAGTGAAAAGGCCTTTTGGAGCAGCAATCCGGTAGAAACATCTGAAGAAGGTGTGATATCTCACGGAAGAAGTCTCAACACCAGGTGAACCGACACATGTTGACTAAAACCAAGTCACCTGTTTTTGACGATCCGTAAGTACTTTTTCTTCTCAAAATGAACGTGATGGAAAGCGGACTCTCCGCGTTATGAAGCGCTGCTGGCCCGATGCCGCGCTCGTCCTGGCCCGATGCCGCGCTCATCCTGGCCCGATGCCGCGCTCATCCTGGCCCGATGCCGCGCTCGTCCTGGCCCGATGCCGCGCTCGTCCTGGCCGATGCGCGCTCATCCTGGCCCGATGCCGCGCTCGTCCTGGCCCGATGCCGCGCTCGTCCTGGCCCGATGCCGCTCATCCTGGCCCGATGCCGCGCTCATCCTGGCCCGATGCCGCGCTCGTCCTGGCCATGCCGCGCTCGTCCTGGCCCGATGCCACGCCCGTCCTGGCTCGACGCCACAGCCATCCTGGCTCGACGCCACAGCCATCCTGGCCGATGCCGCGCTCGTCCTGGCCCGATGCCGCGCTCGTCCTGGCCCAACGCCACCCGTCTGGCGATGCCCACGCCCGTCTGGCGATGCCGTGCCCGTCTGGCGATGCCCGCTCGTCTGGCGATGCCATGCCCATTCTGGCCGATGCCATGCCCGTCCTGGCCGATGCCACACCCGTCCTGGCCGATGCCATGCCCATTCTGGCCGATGCCATGCCCATTCTGGCCGATGCCATGCCCGTCCTGGCCCGATGCCACGCCCGTCCTGGCCCGATGCCACGCCCGTCCTGGCCCGATAACGCACCCGTCCTGGGCCGACGCCACAGCCGTCCTGGGCCGACGCCACAGTCGTCCTGGCCCGACTCCACAGCCGTCCTGGCCCGACGCCACAGCCCTCCTGGGCCGTGCTGGCCCGGCCTTTTGGCCCGCGGAGCCCATAATCACATTACGTTGCAGTGAACTCTGCGGTTCGGCCAGAAATCTGTAGTAAAGCAGAAACATGGATTGTTTACGGGTGTTGGGTTTCCTCGTCGCTGTTTGTGGCCTTGGATCTGTGTCAGGCCGAATCCAAGTGAACAGGATCAAGAACCTGGGTTGAAGAGAGCTATTGTGTTTCCACGCTCTGATGTAATCACAACCACATGCCCTCCATCGCCAATGCTCAAGAAAAGGGTCCTTTAACAGGGCTTAACTTCATTAAACACAACTTTAATGATCGCCCCTATTGCACCATCTAACAAAGATGTTTTGGGAAAGAGAGAGAGAGAAAATACAAGAAGCAGACACACTGACAGAAACATGCATGACACACATATAATGAGCGCACAAGCAAAATACACAAAATGTGAACGTTGTCAAAAAATAAAAACGGCTGACCTGTAGAAATGCATCTTGGTCGTAAATAGGAACAGACACAAGTCCTTGATCAGATGATCGGAGTCACTCTGCTGTAAACAAAGGATCATGCAAGGCCTTGTGGGTAGTAAATAAAATCATGTTTTCCTGGAAACCAACTGCTGTAAGTCCTCAGATGAAAGTTTAACACTCACAGTTTCCATTCAAATGAAGGTAAGCAGGGCAAAATCGTTTATACCAGTAAATGCAAATCTCTTACATGTTGGACTCTGTGGCCACATAAACTGTTATTTCCACAGGAAGTAAGAAATGCCTTTTTATTGATTTCATATGTGTTCACCTTGAGCTCACCTGAGCAGGTGGAAGCTTCCGGTTGGGTGAACTGACATGCTAGAATCGTGTGGAATGAATGTTGTGGTATTATTGTCTTTAGGTGTAATGTGTTTGCAGTGAAACTCTTACAGCGTCACTAGGTGGTGGTTTTCCTTGACAGGGAGGAATTTTATCATGTAGCCGCGCCAACAGCCGCTCAAAGAAAAACAGCTGTTTTCATCTGGCTCGCCGTGTACGATACCTCCGTTCACAGCTGTGTGTGTCTCTCCCAGAATGCACGTAGGTGTGTATCTGAGCAAGTGTTTTACTTGCATATCATCTGTCAACTTCCACATGCATTTATCTTTTCGTGGAAATATGATTTGATGTGAGATTTAAAGTATGTATTTTTTGTGTGTGTGTGCAAGTATAAAGTACGTTGTGGAGACTCGTCCCCCTTTTGAGGACCGAATGCACATTCCTGTGATGTATATCAGTTTATTTAGGTGGAAGACTAAAGGCAGATCTGCAGGTGTCGATAATGTAAAATGGCATCAATCTGCAAAACACCAAAGGGTTTCCACACAAACGGAACTATGGATCATCAAGTCTATAAGAAGTGGACGTAATCATGGTGATGTCCTGATGAGTGACCATATCTCTACGTCTGGTAGAGACCTGTCAATCAGCGTGTAGCCCCGCCTTAAAGCATCTCCTGCTTTATGGTCTGTTTGACGCTACACGGACCATCACTCACTAAATGAACATCATGTTGTGTTGAAGAAGACTTGAAACTAGAGACTGAGACATAAACTCATGTTTACAATGTTTACTGAGGGAATAAATCAAGAGAGAAGTAGAGTCATTTCCTCATAGACGTCTATGGGAGCAGAGGAGTCGCCCCCTGCTGGTCACTACAGAGAAGTAGAGTCATTTCCTCATAGACGTCTATGGGAGCAGAGGAGTCGCCCCCTGCTGGTCACTACAGAGAAGTAGAGTCATTTCCTCATAGACGTCTATGGGAGCAGAGGAGTCGCCCCCTGCTGGTCACTACAGAGAAGTAGAGTCATTTCCTCATAGACGTCTATGGGAGCAGAGGAGTCGCCCCCTGCTGGTCACTACAGAGAAGTAGAGTCATTTCCTCATAGGCGTCTATGGGAGCAGAGGAGTCGCCCCTGCTGGTCACTACAGAGAAGTAGTCGTTTCCTCATAGACGTCTATGGGAGCAGAGGAGTCGCCCCCTGCTGGTCACTACAGAGAAGTAGAGTCATTTCCTCATAGACGTCTATGGGAGCAGAGGAGTCGCCCCCTGCTGGTCACTACAGAGAAGTAGAGTCATTTCCTCATAGACGTCTATGGGAGCAGAGGAGTCGCCCCCTGCTGGTCACTACAGAGAAGTAGAGTCATTTCCTCATAGACGTCTATGGGAGCAGAGGAGTCGCCCCCTGCTGGTCACTACAGAGAAGTAGAGTCATTTCCTCATAGACGTCTATGGGAGCAGAGGAGTCGCCCCCTGCTGGTCACTACAGAGAAGTAGAGTCATTTCCTCATAGACGTCTATGGGAGCAGAGGAGTAGCCCCCTGCTGGTCACTACAGAGAAGTAGTCGTTTCCTCATAGACGTCTATGGGAGCAGAGGAGTCGCCCCCTGCTGGTCACTACAGAGAAGTAGAGTCATTTCCTCATAGACGTCTATGGGAGCAGAGGAGTCGCCCCCTGCTGGTCACTACAGAGAAGTAGAGTCATTTCCTCATAGACGTCTATGGGAGCAGAGGAGTCGCCCCCTGCTGGTCACTACAGAGAACGCAGCTTTAACACGGTGATCATAGCAAACATAAACAATAATATTTCAATTAATGTAATGTCCTGTCAAGTCATGACAACACGTCTGTGTGTGTGTGTGTGTGTGTGTGTGTGTGTGTGTGTGTGTGTGTGTGTGTGTGTGTGTGTGTGTGTGTGTGTGTGTGTGTGTGCACTAACAGGACTCTTCTTCTTTTTGGGGATGTTGTACCTCAGAGTGAGGACCGGTTTAAGGTCAGGTGAAGGTTAAATGTGTGTCACGATGAGGGTACGTCTTCAGAAAATGAATGTAAATCAAAGAAATGTCTTCTAACGTGATGGCAACATGATTAAATGTGTGTTTGTGTGCGTGTCCTTTAACTGGGTGGATGTGAACGCACACAGACCAGGTTACAGTCTAAATGTACGGCTCAGAAGGGGGGTGTTTTTCTTCAAGCCTTGGCAGAGGAGCAGCTCAGTACATTTTCATCATGACTTAGTGCTGCTTTGGCCTCCTCCTCCTCCTCCTCCAGGATCTACTCCTCGAGTTCTGTTCTGCTGTGAGAACATAGATCCGGCCTGGGAAGCCTTTGGTGGAGCGGTACATGTTTTGTGTTAATGTTCAGAAGGACTTTTCACTTCTGTTCACTCGCTGAGTTTAAGAGCAGAAGTTTGAGGAGACTCGTTTTTAAATGTCAGCATTAACAGCTGGTTCTTGATGAGCTTTTCTTCAAGCTGAGACGTTGGATTTGTTTGTGTCCTCTCCATTTATCGGTTTCTGTCATTTCATCAGAGTTATAATAATTATTACTCAAAATAGGGTCGTCCCTTTGTCTGATGGAGACGCTTCCCTTATGTATCCCAGCATCTATAAAGCATAATGGTCTAACAGGGATGGTCCAGTTTAAAATGTACCTTATTCCACTCAGAATAAGATGTGTTGTTTTCGTTTTACCTCCATTGTACTTCATGAGCCAACAAACGAAATGTTAAGCGTGAAAAGAGATCATTTCACAGTGAGATTATGAAGATGAGAAGACGTTCTCTCTTTGCCTCCTCTCATACATGATTACATTCATAACACACGCCTGATAGATGCTGGAGACACACACAGCCTCACCGGTGAACCATTATCATTACCAGGTGTTGGAAAGAGACGATATCATTGGTCACCAATCAGCACAACTTCTTATGTACCTTCAGTTGCCAGAAGGCAGGAAAAAAAGAAATGAAGGGAAACATTTTGACCACCTGTGCGCTGCGACTCAATGCGGCCAAAACTACTTCTTCACTTCCAGATGTCATGATGGAGATGAACATCCAGGTACGTTCTAGGCGTCAAAGACAAGAGAAATGTTTCTATTGTTGCTTTAAAGTAAACTAAAAATATTATTTCTTGGATATGAAAGAAAGTGTTTTATTCAAACTGCATCCAAATATTCCCAATGACCTCTTTGCTCTGTTGAAGATAAAACACCTTCAACAATCAGCTGAACGTCTCTTTACTGTGGTCTCCCTCCAAAATCCACATCCATAAATCTGATTAGAAATCAGCCATAAAAGCTGCTTCTAATATCTTCTAATGTCATCACGGTCAAATGTCCTCTCCTGTATGAGCCGATTGCTGATGTCTGTCCTACAGAGACAACAGGAGCAGCTGCTGCATAAAGAATGAGGACGATTTGCCAGAACTTTGATTTAACTTTCAATGATTAGACCTTAACTGTGTAGCTGAATCCATCTAACAGCCTGTTTTCATCACGTCTTTTCATTCTGTGCAAAAGCCGTGTTTGGTCTCGTGACTGGAGACCAAACCAGCTGACACACCAGCTGTTTCCCCTTGTTTCCATCCATTATGCTAAGCTAAGCTAACAAGCTAAGCTAAACAGACAGGAACCTTCTCATCTCACTTTCACTTTCTTACTTGTTTTTCTTAGGTCCATCAGTCTGTATGTATATATATACACACACACACATATATATATATATATATATATATATATATATATATATATATATATATATATATATAGACTCCTGTAATACTCCGGTGGAACCGACCGGATGCTGAAGCAAAGTCTGACAGAGGACTCAGTGTGTTTCCTCCTTGCTGCTTCTCTTGTGGCCAAACAGCAGCAGTGAATCAATCAGCACGAACACTAAATCAGACAGACACACGTTTGTTTGTGTGAAAACGTTACAGATAATTAATACGGCAAATTCACCGTGCGCTGACTGCTCGGTTTATCCCAGTCAGCAGGAAGAGAAAACGACAAGTTACACTCACACACGCACACACACACACTCACACACACACACACACACAGGAAACACGGTGGTTTGAATTCTTCAGCAGTCTCCAGTCGCAGCGTTTGGCCGTCTCTCTTCTCCATGAAGGCATTCCAGGAGAGACGGATCATTTGTCTGTTTCCTCCTATTTGCATCCACGCTGGTGTGTGTGTGTGTGTGTGTGTGTGTGTGTGTCTGTGTGTGAAAGTCAGACAGATTGTGAGTAATCGTGGTGTAAGAGTGTGTAATCTGGTTGGAACACAAGCTTAGTAGACAGAAAGTGGGAGTATAACATGTGCAGGAGTATGTGCAATATGTGAGGACACATTCACATCTGTGTGTGTGTGTGTGTGTGTGTGTGTGTGTGTGTGTGTGTGTGTTTAGAATAGAAGGTTTTTGGTTAGAATGCATAATAGTCACGAAATACGTCCATCTGTTTGTGTGTCGCTCAGTGGCCTAAACGCTTGAATGTGTGTGTGTGTGTGTGTGTGTGTGTGTGTGTGTGTGTGTCTGGCTCTCTAAGTGTGTACATGCGTGTGGGAGAGAGAGTATTTAAGCAGCATTACTCTGGCTGTGAGCTGCCAAGTACCTGTCGCCCGACTTGCCTCCTCTCATTGTCTTCTCTTTCTCAACATGGCAGCACCTGCAGTGAAGACACACACACACACGCGCACACGCACACACACGCGTGTTGTCTGCACGGTGCAACATGCGACTGCATTTTGACAGACTCACCCGTCTCACTTTTGAACTGGTCTCTGAGTGTCTGATCCCAGGAAGGTTCCTCGTGCTGCCACACGCCACACGTGATGATGTACATATGACACCAGATGTCATGTCGCTGGCGTGTGGACGTATCTCCGTCTATACGAGCTCATCATGGGGACGTCTAACAGGGAAAGACGCCGTGAGTTTGGCCTGGTCGTCCACGTGAGTTGGAACCCTTTGCATCCTGCGAGAAAACGGGTTTCCACTGCGGCCTTTCGGGTCGTCATCGGTCATCGGCCGGACCGGCCCGCCTGTACAGAAATAACATCTCTGTCAAGTGACTCGGCATCCTGCGGGCTCAAACCGCCCGTGAAACCTCTTCCTGTTAAACGCCCCCGGGGCAGCTCTCGGGTTCTGCGCGGCGGCCGACTTGGACACCCTGAAAGTCGGATCGTAACACGGCGGCACAATTAGATACACGAGCGCAGACGGAACACACCCACGCGGAGCCGGCTGAGGGCCGATGGAAACGCCCGCCTCCCACTCGCATCCTCCTCATAAACACCGGCACTCCGCTGAGCCACGCTACGGTGAACCCAACGGAACCGCACCAATGGCCAAATAAATATCGCCGCAGGGTGGCCTGCAAATACTGCACATGTGTGGGACCTGCTCGCACGTGTTTGTAAAGGCTGGATTCATGTACAGGGACACTGATTGTATTTTTAAATGTCAGTTGGACGTCCTGAATGTCCAACGGAACCTTAAAACCAAAGTTAGTTCCATACAGCAAATGCACTTCAGTTCAGGAACAAAATCATCAGCAAACTGAAACCAAAGCGCGAATCAATGTTGGTAAAAATGTGCACCGCTTCCTGTAAAGGGACCCAAAGCTCAGGGGGGCTCCTGACCATGAGGTGGGTAACCGCCCCGTCTAACTTGCCCCCCCCTGTGTTCAGAATCAGAAACATTTATTTGCATGTATGTTGGACATCGTCTTTTCCCGTGTTTGAGAACACTGAGGTGTGAGGACGGATGAAAAGGCCGTGTCCCATTTCCCCGAACCTCTATGTACAGATCAGCTCCCCCCTGTGCAGGAGGACGAAGTACTGAGAGACCAGAAATGAGTCAAAACACAAATGCAGATCATCTCAACACAGAAAAGGGAGGATCTTGATGGTCAAGTGAACGTGACATTGTGGAGATTTTACGTAAGACAACATTTTAGGTGAGAACATGAAGGTCCGGCAGGACCTCCAAACATCACATTACATCACAGGTCATTTATCTGAGTCTTTTATCCAAAGCAACTTACAATAAGTGGATTCAACCATAAGGACACAAACTCAGAAGAACAAGAAAGTGCAATTTCATCAAATCAGCCGATCTCCAACTTGCTGTAGATAAGAACCGTTATAAGTCCAATGCAGTTAGTTGGTGTGTTAGTGGAGGTAGAGTCTGAAGAGGTGAAGAGTCTCTGTGGTCCTGGTGTCTTCAGAGACTTTACCTGCAAGAACATTTGAACGTCTTCTTGTGTGCAGAAGGACGGACCTCTGGGTGTCTCCTTCTGTCTCCAAGCTCTCTCCATGTTGCGTAACGAAGGGCCGGTTCGTGAGGGAGACGCAGTGTTCTGCGTCAGGAATCCATCTCTGGTTTGTGTAAGCGGACCGCAGCTCTTTGTCCCTCGCAGCAGGAATGGGACCATTTCCTGATAAGATAATCCCGTGATAATGTTTTCCGTCTCTTCTTTTTCAACCCTATTGTCTTCATCTTCTTTACTGATTGACCCAAAACCACCAAGATGAACGTAGTAAGTCCAAACAGTCGGTCCAAGATGCTGGATCGTCTACTGGAGATGAACATACGACAGTACACGCACACGGATGGATTTATCAATGGAACCGAGGCATTAAGTCCTGGGGGGGGGGGACATCAAGAAGAGACTGAGACCACGAGTACTATTGAAAGGAACATCTAAACCACAAACAGATACAATATGACTGCAGAAAGACACAAAGGATTACAGTGGCGCATAAAAAACCACAATGAGGCTCATGATGAAAAGCAACAGATACAAAGAGACACAAAATGACCAGAACGAGAGACAAAAACACAACATGACCTACAGAGAGGTAAAAACACACAGAAGGAGACAAAACGATTATAAATCGTCCAAAGCGAGATGACGAGTAGGAAGAGACGCACGTTGTCAAAATGTGGACCCATGAACCAACGACCGCTTTTACTACGTCCCCTTGTCTCAGACGGCCAATGGGACAACCTCCGTCCGGCCCGTCCAGCAGTGGAGTCATAGTCGTGTGTAAAGTAGGAAATCTACCCGTAAACTCTGACTTTGTCAGGATATTTCATCATGATTTTAACGGCGCTCACGTCTCTTTCCCCTCTGTAATGTGGCAGCGGGGATCGGCCTTATTGCCAGCGTGGGAAGCCATATGAAACATGAGACCAACACCACAACTGCCTTTATTTCAGCAAGAAGGCAACAAAAAGAATCAAAACCACTTCCTCTGGGAGCCGGCGCAGGAGTAATGAACTCCGATGCCGCTCCTGTTGGGACTTCAACAGAATACAGGTATGTTTGGTTTAGTTTCATTACACGTTTCATGGCCTCGCATGAAACCCGAGCCCAGCGTGGAAATACTGAGTTCTGCTATTTTCAACAATGCCGGCTGAATAACTGCTCAAAAAACATGTACACAATTATGTCACTTCCTGCGTAAAACGCGTCGGCGTGCCCTCCAGCTTCACAGTTCAACTGAGTCAACGAAATGTTGATGGACTGCGGCGTTTCGTACGGTGGCAGCAGATCCGTTTCTGCCACCGAAACGGCTCTAAAAAAACTCTTAATGCCGGAGGAGAAAAGTTCAACATCAGCGGCTGTAAAGGAAACGATGGGAGCAGCCGGGCGTCCAGCAGGCTGCATGTGAGACCGGGTGCCCACGCAGCCGAGTGCCCCGCGCAGCCGAGTGCACCAGCGCAGCCGAGTGCACCGCGCAGCCCAGTGCACCAGCGCAGCCGAGTGTGCACGCAGCCGAGTGCACCGCGCAGCCGAGTGCACCGCGCAGCCGAGTGCCCAGCGCAGCCGAGTGCCCAGCGCAGCCGAGTGCACCGCGCAGCCGAGTGCACCACGCGCAGCCGCGCGGCAGTTGCACAGTGTGCCAGCGCGCGCAGCCGGCAGTGCACAGCGCAGCCGAGTGCACCAGCGCAGCGAGTGCGCGCGCGGCGAGTGCAGCGCGGCGAGTGCACCAGCGCGCAGTGCCAGCGAGTGCACCACGCAGCCGAGTGTACCCCGCGCAGCGCGAGTGCACCAGCGCGGCTGAGTGCGCAGCGCAGCCGAGTGCGGCCGAGGTGCAGCGCGGAGTGCCCCGCGCAGCCGAGTGCACCGCGCAGCTGAGTGCGCACGCAGCCGAGTGCACCACGCAGCCGAGTGCGCACGCAGCCGAGTGCACGCGCGCAGCCGAGTGCACCACGCAGCCGAGTGCAGTGCCCAGCGCGGCCGAGTGCGCGCGCGCCAGTGCAGCGCGGAGTGCACCACGCAGCCGAGTGCTCCGCGCAGCCGAGTGCTCCGCGCAGCCGGCACCATAACTCTGCATCTGAGTGAGTGATGTTTGGTGCAGCCGGCTTGAGGAAACAGCACAGAAAGAGGGAGGACTGTGGGAAACGTCCAGAGAGAAAGAAAACAACCGTTTCCTCATAGTTATGAATGAGTTTGTGTGAAAATAAATCCAGCAACACAAACGTATCTTTAACTTATGGAAACATTATCTGATTTATGGCCGCAATCTTGGAGGAAAAAGGAGAAGTTAATAAATACAAGTACAGGTATAATTTAGTCACTTCACACAGGGACCATCAGTCCTTTTACAGGTTTACTGACCCTTTTCGTCAAAGTATTGTTTTTTCTCTAATCTACAATGCAGAGAAACATTTTTCTATCATTTTTACCCTCAGAAGTACCAAGAAATTAAACCAAATGTGGGAAGGCTAAAAAGTGCATATTTACATATTTGCATGTCCATGCGTCGTCTGCAGAGCGTTCTGTCCTCTCACACACATGCACACCGGCCACAAGCCTTCTGCCACTTGATTCTTCACATTTGGACCTTTGGTGAACCCGAGCAGAGCCCGTGCACCTCCAGTTGGAAGGGAAACCTCGGCTCGGCCCTCAGAAGGTAACTGTTAAAGTGCTTTTTATCTCCTCATCTGAATGTCGCAGCCTGCAGCCGCTGTGCCGCTGAGCTTTGCCCCAACAAAGGGGGCTTTATCCCCCCCTGTCCACCACCTTCCTCTCTGTCACCCCCACTTCTCCAACATAGAGTGTTATTGTTGAACTCAGACCGCGGACATCACGGTCGGAGAGAAAGTAATGAGAGGGTTGAACACAACGTTAAACCTGCGCTCACTCACTGCTTTCTGATATGTGGAGATTATTACATTTAGAGTTCTTCCAGAAGTTGTTCCATGTGAGTGTTTTCCAGCACTCAGAGCCCAACAAAGCCCACTTTGTCCTTCACCATCAACAAGACCTTTTTTCCATCAGACATTGTGCTGTCGTCGACATTATAAAAGGTGAACATGTTCTTAAGTCTCCTGCGGCATTGATCCACATGCAGCTACTTCCATGCACACGTTGCAAAAAGCCAAGATGTCGATGGACAAAACCAAATGACCAAACTCTATAGTCTCATTTCCTCGGCCTTCTGGACCAGCACATAGACTGATAGGTCTGTGAAAGACGCCCCGGCCTACGGGGGACTTCCTGCTGGCAGAAACAAGACAACAAAACAAACAAAAACAATCTCTTTCCCCCAGACCGACGTTATTTATTGTCACATGACGTTACGTTATTGACGG
>BMAF01000011.1:20221515-20259015 GCA_014132575.2 Gasterosteus nipponicus
CATCCATCCCTCCATCATCCGTCCCTCCATCATCCGTCCCTCCATCATCCATCCCTCCATCATCCGTCCCTCCATCATCCATCCCTCCATCATCCATCCTCCATCATCCGTCCCTCCATCATCCATCCCTCCATCATCCGTCCCTCCATCATCCGTCCCTCCATCATCCGTCCCTCCATCATCCATCCCTCCATCATCCATCCCTCCATCATCCGTCCCTTGAGCGGTTACCAGACATTTGTTTGAGCAGCGCTGGTTTTCTTGCGGACTTGCTTCTGTTGACCAACGGTTTGAGTTCAGGAAGTTCACAGAACAAAACACGAAGCACATTTCACCAACTGTGTCATCGAGCAAAGTATTCTACAATAGAGGGTTCCACATCATGATGGAGCTACATGGAAAGCCAGAGCTCATTTGTGATGTTTCACTCTGATCCAACAATGTCGACCAATTGGTAGCCCTAGAGCATCAACAAGTCCATTGGTCTCTCCTCTGGGCATCATACATATCTGTACCAAATTCGGTCCCGGTCCCTTTAGTAGATGTCAGGATATTTGAGATATGAGTGAAAAGGTCAGCAGATAACAAAGGTGGGTGTGGTTCTTCTGGGGTCATGCATTTGTGGTCCAATTTAGGTCTGAAACCCTCCATTGGATGTGAAAACACATTTTCTATGAATCCATGTTCTAATTGTGAAGATATCTAAGGACAAAGACATGTCAACCTTATGGTAAGAGGACAAAGTCAGAAGGTGAAAATTGTCAGGATTCATCTCCTGAGGAACACGGATGTCAAAAACAAAATTGTGTTCCAGTAGATGTGGTGCGTCAGTGAAGGTCAGATCAGCAAATACAGTATAAATCCTTCTCTTGGGACCATGAATCTCATAGCTACCGATCTTGTACATGTGAAGATATTTTCTGACCGAGCCCAACATGTCCACACCATGGTGAGAGAAAGGGTCAAAGGATGATGAGTCAGGGTTCATCATCTGGGGATCACAAATGTCTCCACGAAATAGGCCTGATGTTTCCATCAGACAGCTGTTGAGAGGCTTGATTCGACGTGTCCTCTTACCTCTCGCCGTGTTTTCAGCGTATCGTTGCAGTAGCCGTCATTAGCATCTGGGTTGCCGGGCGACCGTGAACAAACGCACGTTGGCGTGTTCGTCGAGCGGAACGGAGGTTTTCCATCTGTTCAGTTCAGTTTTCCCACTTTGCTGGGAGGGTTTGGGCCGGGTTCGCCACACTAGCGCCCTCCGATTCCTTTGTCGCCGAGTCCCAAACTGCAGATGCTTTCAGTTCCCATGAGTCTTAACCAGTGACGCACACGTACACGCACACACATGCACGCACACACGCCCCGGAGGCCACGTCGTGGTACACGCTATGTGTGCATTAGCTTTGTATGTTTTCCCTTCGTGGCCATAATCAGGGGCGTCTTTGACGTGTCCCAGTTTCCCCACCTGGACACGACCTTCCCTCAGCCAGGAAACACTGAACAAACCGAGCGTGTGTGTGTGTGTGTGTGTGTGTGTGTGTGTGTGTGTGTGTGTGTCACCGAGACCAAAGGAAATAAATCGTGTGTCTTCATGGAAACAGTGTACTAGCATTAGGTCTGCATATAAGAACCCTTAATGTACATATACAGTATACATATATATATATATATGTACTGTACACGACTACTGAATGAGTCACATTTCCATCCTGCAGCGCTGAAAACACAGATTTAAACAGCATCGCCCACCTGAAAGTCTGCAAGTGTGTAAGAATGAGCATCGGGTTGATCTCAGGGTGGGATCGCCGAGACGCTTCTCGACACAAATAGTCTCTTCAGGAGATTTTACGGCTCCTATCGTGTCCCCGCCGTTGAAAAATATTTGTTTGTCCGTTGTTTTTCTTGATATTATGTCGTACGCTTAGTGAGGGAAACCATGTCGCGTTTACGCTGAGGCTCCTCCTCCTCCTCCTCCTCGTCCTACTCGCTCTTCCTCCCTTGACCCCTGGCTGGTGTTCCCACTAACACCTCCTGACGCAGGATCGGGCACCAGCCTGCTGCAAAAACTCATGACCTCACGACGCAGCTGCTCCGCGCGTGTGTGTGCGTTGCCAGGTGAGGTCCCTCGGGGAGTCCGGCCCCCTGCACAGTGACCAGCGGTGAACATCTGGACCTCGCAGCTGGATTATTTTTGTTTGCATTCAACATCGATCTGAAGTCGCTGATTTCACTCACAAACGGGCCAGAAAACTGTACTTTCCTTTCATTCTGTGTCTGTCTTGCTTCTCTTTTTCTCATCAATCATTGATTAATTAGCAGTGATTCATCATTCACCATTTACTAAATGAACATCATGCTGTATTGAAGAAGACAATGAAAAAGGCTGAGACCATAAAGTCATGTTTACAAAGTCTACTGAGGGAACAAATCAAAAGGAGAAGAGTAATTTTCTCATAGACGTCTATGGGACCAAAAGGTGGTGGAGTAGCAGTTCAAGTAGCAAAAATAGAAGTAAAAGTACAAACATCAACATGTACATTCGACTGCGTTGATATAGTGTGTATATTATTTTTTATGATATTATTAAAGGGTCAAATTTAAATGATATTGTGTTTTGATTCAATATCTATGTTCTTAACTGTACCATACCTATATTATTATTAGTATTTATTAGTATTTAGTATTTTCACACCAATAACCAATACTCTTCTGAGCACATTATTAAGTCATGGAATAGAGAATAAAGATTCTGTCCAGCCGGTTTTAAATTACTCATTTATAAACTCGTGGGATTTGAATTACAAAATAAAAACCAAGAAAAGATCAAACCCGTCCTGATTAAAGCTCTGATTCAAAGCGGACCTTCTCTCCGCGGAACCTCTGTTTCCGGTCGGACGGAAGTCGACGCCGGACGTGTTCCCGTTGACATTGCTGAGGAGGAAGAGGAGCGGAAGAGACAGAAGGAGCGTTACCCAACCTGAAGGTTTCTTCACCGGAGGGAGCCGCGATTCAGTGGCAGCCCGCTTCTTCGCTGTGACACCGGGAGCGAGTCATGTATCGGCGGCCGCTGCAGTCCGCCTCCAGGGCCGCTATTAAAGCCACGGCGTCCCGGCCCGCCGGCGGAAAGGTAATAAGCTAACGTTAGCCTAGCCGGCTAATTGGATTTGATCAACATTAAGTTCTCTAACACGGCGGCAGGAAGTGACAACATGAAGGGTTGTGTTATTACATGAGGCCCGCGGCGCAGCAGTAGAGGACCGGGCTCCCTGACAGGGCGGCTCATGGAGGTGAACTTGACCTGTAGGGCTGGATGAACACACGAATCCACGTGTTAACAAAGAATATATAACATCTGTTATCTAAAGCCAGGCTCGGTACCGCTGGATGAACACATGAATCCACTGAGCTACTAAGACTTCTCATCAAAGATATTTAATTTACTTCAATATGATGAGTGACACTGCAAAACATCACTTTTGAAGTGTATTAACAATTAGTATATTATTAGTTTAACTGATAAGTATTCTAATCAATGCAGCTGCACTCTGATAAAATGCTGGTTTGACACTGAGCTGAGAGTTAAATGAGTTAAATGATTACATGTTGTTGTTTAGAATGTGTCTGTTCTCATTTGGCTTTTAAACAAATTATGCAAACTTCCCTCCAGCTGCCTCTCAAAGGGTTAAAGTATCTGCTTGTGTTTAGCGCGTGAAGCGCTCCTCACCAACGTATGAGTGAATCTTCTGTCGCTTTCCAGGTGCTCCTTCAGGAAGCGTCAGGAAGTTTCCCCAGAGCTTCTGCAGCCTGCCGGCTGGCCAGAGCCCCCCCCTCCCATCTAACAGGCTGTCGGACGCTGCACATCGGCACTCAGGTAACAACACCTTTACGGTGACGTCTATGAGGAAATGACTCTACTTCTCTGTAGTGACCAGCAGGGGGCGACTCCTCTGCTCCCATAGACGTCTATGAGGAAATGACTCTACTTCTCTGCAGTGACCAGCAGGGCGACTCCTCTGCTCCCATAGACGTCTATGAGGGAAATGACTCTACTTCTCTGTAGTGACCAGCAGGGGGCGACTCCTCTGCTCCCATAGACGTCTATGAGGAAATGACTCTACTTCTCTGTAGTGACCAGCAGGGGGCGACTCCTCTGCTCCCATAGACGTCTATGAGGAAATGACTCTACTTCTCTGTAGTGACCAGCAGGGGGCGGCGACTCTGCTCCCATAGACGTCTATGAGGAAATGACTCTACTTCTCTGTAGTGACCAGCAGGGGGCGACTCCTCTGCTCCCATAGACGTCTATGAGGAAATGATTTAGGGCGGGGCTACAGTGATTGACAGGTCTCTACCAGAGACGTATGCAGCATTTCCCCCTCAGTCCAGATGAGGTCACTTCCTGTTGACTGGTTGTTGATAAAAACAAGAAACAACTCTCAGGACATGAAGGCTGCTGAGAATAGATCAGTGTATTAATTTACTCTGCAGCTGCACAGTAAAGTGTGTGTGATTGTGTCTCTCTTCCTGTGTGTGTCTCTACAAATCAGGGCTGTTTGGTCTCTTCCCTGTTAATTCCCCTCGTTGGTGTATTCGTTAAAAAATGTGGTTTTTAGTTGTGAGCGTCATAACGGTCGATCACGTTGTGACTTCTTCAAAACGTTCGGTATCGTGTTCAACGACATGAGCCTCTGTAGTCTGGAAAAAAAGGGCAAACTTTATTAGTCCTTTCAATCTTTACAAAGGTGTCCCCGATCTACCTCTAAAAACAAACCGTGCAAAAGACTCCTGTGAATATTGTGTTTAAGGCTTTTATTGTGAAATGACTTTTCATTCAGTTTCTTTTGAATATATTGTGTATATATTTTACTACCATTTCTTGACCTAAATGTTGCAGTGAAATGATAAAGAAACAGAGTGTCCGTCTATCCGGGTTGAAAGGAGGAACAAAGTTTATCGCCTTGGTGGTTGATTGATGTCTTTTACTGTGAAGTATTTGTCTCATCCTGAGTGTAGTACTCGTACTCGTGAGGACGATTTCACATTCTTTCCACATCTGGTCCGTCAGCTGTGCAACGTGAAGGAGACGCGTCAGCACGCGGAGGAGGAGGTCGGCGCCTTCACCAAGCTCATCGAGGCCATGGGCTTCACGGGAACGCTGAAATACAACAAATGGGTGAGTGAAGGGAGGAGAGACGTAAGGGACGGGAGGGACGGGGGGGACGAGACGTCTCAAGGAGCCAGTTCATTCCAAACAAAGACGCGTTTCTTTGAGGCCGATCAGCGTTGAGCCCTCCGCTGTGACATCATCAACCCGTCCATTCGGTCGCTTTAAAATGTGAACCGTCTCTAAGGACCACGAATGGTCCGCCGTTTATCGCTCTGACGTCAGCGTGAAGATCTTCTACTCACATCTGAGCTTGATGGCCGACATTCATTGTTCCACATGAACAGTCAATCAACCGGTACGCGCTTCACTGTTCAGCTCGCTGTAAATAAAGTTTTCTCCCCCGATAGATGATGACATCACTGTTGTTTTTATAGAGTTCTATCATGTGACGTCGTAAACAACCAATCAGTGTTTAGGTCAACAGGCGGAGAGCTGTTAGCGTTAGCAGCATGCGGCTAACCCTCGGAGGTTCCCTTCAGGTGCATTAGGATGCGTTCAGGCTCCGCTCAGCTGCATCGACTCTACATTTATATACAAACATCTATATTAAGTTAGACAGATGTTCATTGGTCGCTCACTTCTTCCCCTTTTGTCTTGACAGAAAATCAAGATCGCTGCGTTGCGCATGTACACCTGCTGTGTCGAGAGGATCAACTACGACGACTTCTTTGACAGTGAGTCGATCAACGTTTTTTTCCTTCAAAATAAAAGTTTCCACGATGAATAGAAACTTCATTTAGACGCGTCGACTGAGGGGAGAAAGTGAATCCATGAATCATTGGAAGCAGTCGGGAGAAAGGCCCACGCACCGGTCCAAACCCGGGACATCTGCTCTCTGATATTACCCATAATGCCGGCGCAGCGTTGCTTCTACAGGACTACGTGTGGTTGTTGTTATGATGATAATAAAGGTATAAGATGTTGTGTTTCAGAGTGCTCCCTCCCCGACACACTCAACTCCTGGTTCTTGGTAGCGCAGCTACACGTGTGGTGAGTTTCACACATGGACACACACACTCACACTCACACACACACACCCTCACGTCTCGGTGTCCCCCGGCAGGATGTGTTTGGTGCGTATGCGTCAGGAGGGCAGAGAAGGGAAGTACATGTGCCGTTACATCGTCCACTCCATGTGGGAGGACGTGGAGCAGAGGAGTAAGATCATGGGGGTGAGTCCACTGATTGAACCCTTCCCTGGTTTTCACAACCTCCTTTTTAATGTTGAGGACTGTAAATGAAGGTCCAGTGAGACTCGTACAGACCATGAAGCAGGCTACTATTTAGGGCGGGGCCACACTCTGAGTGACAGGTTTCTAACAGAGACCCTATTAGGTGTCTCTACGTCCTCCTCAGTGACCCGCTAGCAGCTGCTGGCGTGCTAACGTGTTCCTCTCCGTGCATCATGACTCTCAGATCGATGCCAGCCACCGGAAGGAGGGATTGAAGTCCATGACGGAGACGTTCTACGCCGCCATCTTTGGATACGACGAGGTGACGACACACACACACACACACACACACACACACACACACACACACACACACACACACTCTCTCTCTCGCTGACCCTGGATCAGCTGACCCTGTACCCGGGGGCTTTTGTAGGGCATCCTGTCGGATGACGGCGTGCTGGCTGCGGCTCTGTGGAGGAACCTCTTCAACTGCGAGTGTGACGACCCTCGGCAGCTGGAGCTCATGGTGGGATACGTACGCAAGCAGGTGAGCCCCGCCGTGTGCGTGTGTGCGTGCGTGTGCGTGTGTGTGTGTGTGTGTGTGTGTGTGTGTGTAATATATATTATATATGATGGGGAAATCTTGTCATATTCCTTCAGCTTTGTGATCCAGATGTTTGTTCGTAATGCTTTTTTAAGGTCAGACAAGTGTCAGTTTGCAGCCTTGACCTTTGACTACATGACCCCCGTCCCCCCCGTCCCCTCTGCAGATGCAGTACATTGACGCTCTGGATGGGGACGATCTGATCTTGACTGGGGAGGTGAAGTGGCGCCCCCTGGTGGAGGAGAACGCTCAGAGCATCCTGAAGGTGGCCACGCCCACCTACAACGACACCGGACTTTGAAACGATGACCTCCTCCACCATGTCTCCTCCACCATGTCTCCTCCACCATGTGTCTTCTCTTCTGT
The DNA here is from genome assembly GCA_014132575.2 of Gasterosteus nipponicus. Lineage (NCBI taxonomy): Eukaryota > Metazoa > Chordata > Actinopteri > Perciformes > Gasterosteidae > Gasterosteus > Gasterosteus nipponicus. Next base: position 20,228,828 of record BMAF01000011.1, read on the forward strand.
CATGGGAGGAGACTTTAAATATCACACAAACACGCCGCTAACCAACCGCTCCAACAGGATTTCTCCTCCTGTTTTAAAAGCTTCTTCTTTTGACCATTTTCTTTCTCCCACATTAACGCCTCCCTGTATTTATAAAGTATTTTGTATACCTCGATGTTTACGCCCCCCATCACCTCCACTGAGTGAAAGTCAGGTGACCTGAAATGATGGTCCTCATAACCCCTCCTCTCCTCTCCTCTCTCCTCTCTCTCCTCTCTCTCCTCTCCTCTCATCTCCTCTCTGAAAAGAAAGAAAATTGAGATATTTTTGTTCTTGTTTTTTAAAAAGTGAATAAATTTAACTTCCTTTCTCTGGTGACCGTGTCCATCTGTGTGTTTGTGAGCCAAAGGGAACACAGGGAGGAATCTGAAGTGGTGCTTTTCCACTGATGAGGAGCTAATTTATTGATGAGATAAAAAGAAGGTGGATTACCCACAATCCTTAGCGCAGCAGGTTTTCACCTGCAGAGGGCGCCACACGCCTCCTGTTAATGAAGTAGCAGCTCAAGGACCTTGTTTTATATCCAATGTCTATTTAACAGTAAAATATTAACATGTGACTTTGGCCGACTGGTCATGTGACCTCAATGACTGGAGGTTTGTACTTCCAGAAGAACAGGAGCCATTTTTATTCTATTCTATTGTACGTTCTGGAAATGGTTCTCTGCATTTAACCGGGGAGCAGTTAGGTGTTGCTCAGGAGCAGCCGGGGTTCAAACCGCCAACTCTGCGGTTTCCGGCGCGCCCTCCGCTGCGCCACGGCCTCCGAGGAAGAGAACGAAAACACTTTTATGTTAGGGATCAACTTCTAACAGGCTGGATTTGAATAACCTCTATTCCTTGACCTCTGTGCGAAAGGTCACGGGGTCAAAGGAGAGGTGGTTAGGAGAGTTGATGAGGAGTCAGGAAAAGACTAGACGGGGTTTAGGGATCCACGACTCCACGGAGCTGCGTAGTTGTGATGGACGGAGACGCCGGTTGGGGACGTCGGTCTGCAGCGTCTCCGATGCGTCACGTCACGCAGACGACAAACAACCAGGTTCAGAGGAAACTTCGTTAACGTGAAGGAGATCATTTCACTCACAGGTTTGAATAAAACGTCCTGTGAATACCCACAATGCCTCTCGCAGTCCTTCCATGTGACTGGGGACATCAGTTTAGTCCCCCAGGGTCCAGGTTTAAGGCCACAGGGGGATTCAGGCCACTGACTCCCAGAAAGTTCTTAAAGGACTCAAAATGTCCGACGGTGTGACAGAACTGAACACTCGGCTTTGATTTAGTCTTTTTTACTGTGAAAGGAGGATTCGATTTTACTTAAAAGGAGGAAAGAGGAGATTTGGTGGTAAATACCTGCTCACCATTGTATCCATTCATAAATAAACCAGTTTCACAAAAAACAACTAGTTAGGTAGAGTTTAACAAACCAGTGTCACTGAGGTCCTGATCCTCCATATGAATATGAACCATGTTATATTATATTTATTTATCCTCTGCAGCAAAGTGATCAACCTGCTTAAAAAACAGAACAAAGACGTGCGTTAAACTGGGTCCTGAAGCAGGTTTCATAGCGGCGGATCCCCGGGGGAACCGAGCCCTGACATCTGGGTCACAGGACCTTTAACACCTCAGACTGAGCCTCATTAGAGGAAGTGGGTCAGTGACGAGCAGGAGCAGAACCACACTCCATCCGCGGGCTTGGGTTCATATTCCAGGACGAGGGTCCTGCAGGTTCTCCGACTCATGTAAGAAGCTCGTCTGATCAAACGTGAGTGAAAGAACACAGAGACGCACTCGCTTTGTGCGAGCGGCGCTGAGTCAGCAAGTGTGAGCCGACGCAACGTGTTGCGACAGCCCGCGTGAAGGAATGTCGGCCGGCTCGTAACCAGAGGAGCTCCAGGCGACCCCTTCACCCCCCGGAGGTCCTGAGCCAACCGGTCGCTCTGCTGCGGTCACGTGGTCTTCTGGGATGTCATGAAGGTTCAAAGGAGGAATCTTCCCTCCCCCACGTGTCCGCTGTTAGCCACGTTAGCCACGTTAGCTCCTTGGACGGTTTCTCCTCCACTTCTGTTGTCTTATTCATTCAGATATTCGTGCTCCCCAGAGGACAGACCCTCCTCACGTTGTCACAAGTCGATATTCACTCAAATCGTGTGGAAAAAAAAAAAACTGCGCGAAAGCCGTTCACATGAAGCGCTGTTGCTAATGCTGCTAACAAGCTAGCCGTAGTGTCACCCGTTGGCTTCCTCTCAATAATTCCTTTCATAAGAGGGTGAACGGGATGATGAACACGAGCAGCTGCTGCTACAAATGTCCTTTTCTTTGTGACTGTTGTGTTTCTTACGCGTTGAAACAAACTTTAAAGCCACGTTTTCCGCTCAGCTTTCGTCCGTCTGCAGGATGGAAACGGACACGAATGTTTTCCAGCTGAGGAATCTGCTTTTAATGAATATCAAGGGAAGTAATCTGAATCAGCCAAGTGACATTATCAAGTCTTCTACGAGTAAAAGCGGACGTTTCCCACTGAGCTCCAAAGGTTTGAGAGGACTGCTTCATACGGACTGGGTTTAGGTTCCACACTAAGACCGGTTCACATGGCGGTTCAGGACTAAACTGAGCCTGCTTCACATAGAGGATCAGGACTGGGATTTGGTAGTATTTATTTTGTCTGTGTCATGTATTTTTTCAGTTCTTCTCTGTTTGCATTCGTTTCTTTACAGGTGGCCGCCCACATGAAGAGGGTCCAGACCCCCTGGAAGGGGACCGGGGTGCTCCGGAAGTCCACCGTGAGCCCTCTGCAGTGACTCTCTGGTGTAACAAAGGAGCGTTGTGCGTTTCATAACACAACACATCTTCTGTGTGGTCTATTTTAATGTGGACCTTTCATTCTGGCCTTTCTCTGTTCTCAGAGGGAACAAATTGTCTTCCCACAATCCTCGAGTCTCACACTCCTGTAGCTGCTATTCGCCCGAGTGTTGGAGCTGTGGGTGGAGAGAGGAAGTCCAGAAGAAGGGACGCTAATGGGAACATTTCAGTGTGAAGATCGCAAACTGTCGTCTCACTTAAATGCGCTGATTCGCTTTCTTTCTTTTCGCTCCTCCTGACAGTTGGATGAGGAGCGACGCGAAGCTCAGCACGAAGACGAAAGACTCACGGCAGGAAAACGCTCTGCTGCATGTTTGTGAATCAAGTATTTTCAGTTTGAATAATGAAAACTGCAAATCCCTGTCATGATTTTCAGTGTGTCTCATTTGTTGTTTAGCGTTGCTGCATCCAGATGGAGGTCCTTCCTAAGTGAGCAGAAACGATAAAACACACAGCGTTAATCCTCCTGGAAACCACGCGTGTTAAAAAGAAGCTGAATGACAACATTTAGTACTTTATTTGTAACTGAACCGCTTTCTTTTAAGTGACGTGCTTGTTGTGAACTGTTTGTTCCCTACAAAGACTTCTTCTTCTATTCTCTCTGCTTCATGAGGAGTCGACAAGATGTTCATTATGTTACAACCTCCACTGACGTCTGCTGAGGTCTGTGAGGGAGGCTGACAGAGAAAGAGAGGCATTATGGGTGCGTGAGGGGGGGGCAGGTTTAACCTGATCTGTAGCAAAGGGGGGGGTTCTCTACTGTAAGTATGTCACACACGTTTGCTTTGCTCGTACTGTCCCTGAATCATCTCACTGTGCTCGACTCCCCCTGAAGGAAAGTATCTCCTCCCACCAAACGATGCAAAGGAAATAGAAATAAAATCTTTCATCTTTGATTGTTCTCCAAAAAAGACAAAAGGTGTGTGACAACACGGTGTGTAATATGAGCACCAAAATAATGAGAGCCATGAAATGCAAATATTACTTAAATATGAGTTGCTAAATACATTTCCACATTGGCGTTTCACATGTTACGGCTTATCTGTCTTTAGGGCCTGGGACACAACGGGACTTTAAATCTTCAGTACACCACAAGCACAAAGATCCACCTTTGTTCCTACCCTCATCTGAGGTAATGAAGAATGGGTTGTGACCCAAAGAACTCGGTCCCAGGTGACTGGTGGGCTTCCTCTACCATCTCTATGCTGATGACACCCAACTGAGACACCGGTAGCTCAGATCTGTCTCATTGACTGACATCTCCAACGGATGCCTGGACACTAATGAGAAGAGTGAACTTCAAAGAGTGACGAGTGAAATAAAAGGTCTAACATTTAGTTTTTACTCGTTTTTGAGACAAAAGGTGAGACGATATGTCACCTCTGAAACAGTCCTTTGATTGATGAGCGTGAGATGCATGTAGTGGTAAAATGTGATATGTTATAACATTGTTTTGTGCTAAAGCCGTGTCTCAAGTGTCCTGTATTTGACCCTGATGTGCAAAGAGCAGCATGATACCAAATGTTGCTTTGCAGCTGTGTCCTGAGAAGGGAGGACGGTCGACTCGAGCTCATAGACGCTTCAAAACAAAGGACTCCTGTTCATGGCCTTGGTTCATATCTTATTGGGTACAAAGTTCCAGATCCACGTTTTACTTTATGTCAATTAATAATGATTTGCACCGGCCATTGAGGAGGATCTTGTGTGTGTGTGTGTGCTACCCTCAGCTTCACCTGGGTTCTTATCTCAACCTGCTTTGTAGCTTCTCGTAACTGGCACGGAGAATGTTCTTCACATGGTATAAAACTCTGCGTTTTTACTGCTCGGAGACGCCATTACGCCGCGCGCTGAGATACGTGCTGGTGTGTTGGACCTCCTGCTTGCAAGCAGTAGTTAGAGCCAGATATCTGCGGAGAATTGCTCATGTAACCTTTTTCTCTTGTAAATAAATGTTAACTTTTTGACTTTAATTGATCAACGTGCTGCGATTCTTCTCATCAACCAACTCGGGGGGATCGGAGATCCTGACATGAGCTAAAAAATGAATGAATACAAATTACTAAATACATCTACAGATTGGATTTCTAGATTTTGTAGCTTCTCTGTCTTCAGTTAAGTCAGATATATTTGCCAAAGCGCTAATCATGTGGACTTTGGACCCAATGGGACTTTAAGACAGAACACGCCTCACTTTCCAGAGACCTGGTTTTATGTGAGGGAGAGGACGCATTTAGTTTCATTGCCCTCTGACTTTTATCAGACGGGTTGCTGTGGTACATTTGCACGTAGTTTGAGGCTCGAGTAGAAAACATGGGCTCTGGAGGCTCCTGTGAATACTCACGAGAGGAATACGACAGCTATGCCCTCAAGCTTTATGAAATAGCCTCTGAGGATTCATCCCTCTTACCAGATGTAGGCCTAGATGGGTCTCTGCTGAAGTATTCTGGTTTGAAGTCCAACGCTGAGCTGCGGAGCTATTCTGATGGTCTGGTCAAACAGGTTCCAGATCTCGTCAAGAAGTTGGGATCTATTTTGGGTTCCTACACTGGATTCACAAATGCTGTTGGACTCGGAGCATTGATGATTGCCATGATCATAGATATAGGCATGAAGAGCTTCTCTGCAACGTCTGATGGGTTCCTGAAAGCATTTGGTGAAGAGAAGGCCTCAGGAGTCCGGGACACTGTGTCGGAGTATGTGAAGCGCCATCAGATGTACCTGACTGATAACCGACACCTACAGGGAGAACTAGAGAGACTGGAGAGACAGCTGAGCAACCATCTCACCATCCTCAGAAACTCCCTGCTGCTTGACGGACAGATGAGGAGCCGTGGGTTGAAGATCTGGGTGAACGGAGCCTCCTTCCACGTCCAGATGTTGATCCATGAGGCTCGACTGAATCGGAAGACTGGCATCAGTTCAAAGGACTATGTTCAAATCATCCAACGGGCCCTCACTACGTATCTACAGGACCTGGATCAGCTGCTGGAGAAACACAAGGCTCAGCTAGTCAAAAATACTTATTTCTATTATTGTCCAAAGTGCTGTGGAACAGTGTGCTGTGGACAATGGCTTCCATCTATAACTCGTGTCATGAGCTATAGGAAGGATCCATGTGCTTACGGTCGTAAACTGTACGTCTCTGATAGACCTGGATTGTTAGATTCTTATATGAATCAGGTTTTCTCTAAATTTAAACCACTTTCCGGTTTAAAGAGTCACTTTTCAGACATCAAGACCAACCTCAAACATCACATCGACCAACACGATTCATTCACTCTGCCGTCTGCTTGATAGTCTAGTCCCATTCCGCTGGTGGACAAGTGATAAGCTAATGAAAAGAAGAGGAACACGTTTAATCCTTTTGAAAAACAAATTGTTCGTTTTATCGAATTGAAAACTGATTTGATTAAATGAATCATGATCTTTTGTGATTTGACGAATTAACTAAACAGTGTGCAGCTTTTCAGTGAATTAACTTACATTTCATTTAAATCTATAGATGTTGCATTCAAATCCTCTATTCAAAACATAAATGTTGTTTTTTATTCCTTAATGTAAGTTTCTTTCCATTTACAGATGATTTTTTGTAATGTAATGATGAGTATTTGTAATTTTGTTTCAATGAAAGATACACATTTGCCATTGCATGACTTATAAGGAAGAAGCTAATTTTAACTCTATAAAGACTGTCGTCCTAAAGCACTAGAAACCTGTCAATCACAGTAAGCCCCGCCCTAAAGCATCCCCTGCTAGAGAACTGGGACTGAGACCATAAACTCATGTTTATAACTTTAGTTTGTGATTTGGAATGCATGACTTTTACTTGTAAATACTACATGATTTATGTATTCCTGCTTTTTCCTGAGTAGTAGAACATAATTTTACTTCCTGTCATTTATAGTATCATGAATTAATTAATGCGTATCAGTGGTTTCCATTATGACACCACGAGTAACAATTACACCTGCCATCAGGAAGTCATCGAGGTCCCTCCTAATAAGGGCATTCATGCATTCATCCTGCCAATTCAGAATTGGGTTTCTGTTTCTGTTCTGAAACAGTTTGATTGACGCTGAAGAAGTCGAGATCTCGTGAAAGCGGTTTGTTTGTGGGGGGCGTTTGTTCTCATGCAGCGTGGAAACAGAGAAGCTCAGACACACCCACCTGCTTACTGCCCCCCGTCTCCCCGTCTCCCCGTCTGTAAACTCTTAACGTTCTTCTGGCCTTGTATCATATTATTTGATACATTCATGGATTCTGGACGCTGTTCTTTACGTGATCTCTTTTTTATAAAGGTCATTTTCAGGTTCCCCATCATATTATTATAATGTAAACTAATAACAGAAGTGTGGTGGAGCTTCAGTTTGTTATTGAGCAGCAGGACGACAATGACAATCATCTAAAGAATAATAATAATATATTACTGCTTCAGCCTCCATGTGAGCATGTGTTCTGCAATCAAAGGGCTTTTGATTTGACCTCTGACCCTCTTTATTTGACCTTTATTCTGAAAGGTAACATGCCTGCAGAGACAGGCGGTGTGTTTAGGGAGCAAATGGATCACTTTTATAATCCTCATTATCTTGATTTTGAGTCTTTATTGCTGACAGGGGTATTTGTGTGTTTGGTGCACTGCTCGTGCTGGAGGAAAAAAAAAGACATTTGTGCGTCCACGTTTACATCAACGAAAATGATCTTTCATAGATGCTTCGCTTGAGAGAGCTGACGGAATCTTATTGATGAAGGAATTGTTGTGGACTTCCGGTCATTAGCTGGCGAAAACTGTGTGCAATACGACCACCGGAACACCGACAGCTATCAAATGTAAAATCACATGAAGATAAATGAATAAATACATCTACAGATTGGATTTTAGATGTTGTGGCTTCTCTGTCTTTAGTTGAGGTAAATATTTGCTAAAGCGCTAAACATCTGGACTTTGGACCCACTGGGACTTTAAGACAGCACGCCTCACTTTCCAGAGACCTGGTTGCTTGTTGGTGCCGCCAACAGAACCAGCAGGGGCCTTTCTAGACCCCTGGGGGCTCTAGGCAAGAAGGACCATGGGGCCCCCCCAGAATCATGATAAATGAATCAGGAATCAGGAAACATTTATTGCCAAAATATGTCAATCATACAAGGAATTTGTCTTGGCGGTTGGTGCGTCCAGGACTACGGATCAGTAAAGAAATGTTTTATTAAACAATTAACATATTAAATAAATAATCAATAACATAACTATTTGAATGCAAACGTTACACACAACATATAAATAACAGAAAAACAAACAGAACTGAAATGTGCAAAATATTCAGAATGATAAAAAACGCAACAAAGCAGAAAAAACAAACAAACAAGGAATTGAAGTGGAAAGGAAGAACTTAAGACTTGCTGTGACACCTGGGTCCTATTCCCACAGTCCAGTAGTGCCTTTTTTACTTAAAGTGCTGCTTGCCTCGGCTTCTGCAAACGCAGCCACTATGTCGTCCACATCTAAGGACCTCAGAACATCTCTTCCTATTGAGATCAGTGGCAGTGCTGTGAGCCTCTCCTCAACCTCAAATAGGGTTTGGTCAACTTCAGATGTGGCAAGGCCTACAGCACATCACCGACTACAGGACCACCACCAGCTCCATCAGCGCCACAGACAGCCTACCGGAGGACCTCAACGCCTTCTACACCCGCTTCGAGACCTCCAGCTCCAGCACAGAGAGGAACACACCGGGATCACCCAACGGCAGGCCTCAGTCTGTCAGGATTGGAAACAGGACTTCAGCCAGCATCTTCACCCCACAGGGTTGTGTCCTCAGCCCCGTCCTCTACACCCTGTTCACCCACGACTGTGTCGCCTCCCACGAGGACAACATCGTCCTGAAGTTTGCTGATGGCGCCGCAGTGATGGGACGCATCACTGGGGGGAACGAAGCGGCATACAGGAGGGAGGTGGCCAGCTTGGTGTCATGGTGCGAGGATAACAACCTCACCCTCAACACTGACAAGACCAAGGAGCTGATAGTGGACATGAGGAAGGAGAGGAGACTTCATCTACCACTTTTCATCCAGGAGCTTGAAGTTGAAGAGGGTGAGCAGCTTCAGATACCTCGGGTTCCACTTCAGTGAGGACCTCACCTGGACACTCAACACAACACAGCTGGTCAAGAAGGCTCAACAGCGGCTGTACGTCCTGAGGAGGCTGAGGAAGTTTGGGATGTCTCCCAAGATCCTCAGCAACTTCTACAGCTGCATCATGGAGAGCATATCGACCAGCTGCATCACCGTGTGGTACGGCAGCACTTCCACCATGGACCGCAGAGAGAGGTGAGGACAGCAGAAAAGATCATCAAGACCCCACTGCCCTCTCTGCAGAGCATCTACCACCACAGGGTTCACAGGAGAGCTGCCTCCATTCTCAAAGACCCCACCCGCCCCCAACACGGTCTGTTCACGCTTCTGCCCTCAGGCAGGAGGTACAGAAGTGCCAAATGCAGGACCACCAGACTGAAAAACTCTTTTTCCCCACTGCCATTAGAGGCATCAACAGCTGAGAGGACTCTATAACCTGACTTACAACTGCTCTGCACTGAAATTCTAAATCCTCTGCCTGAATGTTATGCATTGTTTGCTCCAAGTTCTTGCACGAAGCTCAGAAACATGTGGACTTTGCAGCAGCTTGTTCACAAGGTGAACCTGGAACGAGCCCAGAGAGATGTGTGCGCTTCATTTGTTCATCTGTGTGTTTGACCGGGACCGCGGCGGCTAGTGAGGGGCCCCATTAGGGAGATTCCCGACGTGTCATTGCGGTGTCTACGGGGGTTTCAGGTTGTGTCGCTGATATGGAGCGATATCAGCCGCCTGTCGGGGGCCCCTACTAGCAGCTAGCCAGTGACATCAAGGGGCCCCGCATGGGGTCTTTCCGATGCGTTGCCGTTGCAGCGTCCAAAGCAGTTCCATTATTTTGTCATTGACGTCAGCCGTCCCTCGGGGCCCCCTTCAGCTCGGGGCCCTAGGCAATTGCCTGGGTTTCCTGCCCCGTTGAGGCCTCTGGTTGGGGGAGTCACCCTGGTTTTATGTGAGGGAGAGGACGCATTTAGTTTCATTGCCCTCTGACTTTTATCAGACGGGTTGCTGTGGTACATTTGCACGTAGTTTGAGGCTCGAGTAGAAAACATGGGCTCTGGAGGCTCCTGTGAATACTCACGAGAGGAATACGACAGCTATGCCCTCAAGCTTTATGAAATAGCCTCTGAGGATTCATCCCTCTTACCAGATGTAGGCCTAGATGGGTCTCTGCTGAAGTATTCTGGTTTGAAGTCCAACGCTGAGCTGCGGAGCTATTCTGATGGTCTGGTCAAACAGGTTCCAGATCTCGTCAAGAAGTTGGGATCTATTTTGGGTTCCTACACTGGATTCACAAATGCTGTTGGACTCGGAGCATTGATGATTGCCATGATCATAGATATAGGCATGAAGAGCTTCTCTGCAACGTCTGATGGGTTCCTGAAAGCATTTGGTGAAGAGAAGGCCTCAGGAGTCCGGGACACTGTGTCGGAGTATGTGAAGCGCCATCAGATGTACCTGACTGATAACCGACACCTACAGGGAGAACTAGAGAGACTGGAGAGACAGCTGAGCAACCATCTCACCATCCTCAGAAACTCCCTGCTGCTTGACGGACAGATGAGGAGCCGTGGGTTGAAGATCTGGGTGAACGGAGCCTCCTTCCACGTCCAGATGTTGATCCATGAGGCTCGACTGAATCACACGACTGGCATCAGTTCAAAGGACTATGTTCAAATCATCCAAGCTGCCCTCACTACGTATCTACAGGACCTGGATCAGCTGCTGGAGAAACACAGGGCTCAGCTAGTCAAAAATACTTATTTCTATTATTGTCCAAAGTGCTGTGGAACAGCGTGCTGTGGACAATGGCTTCCATGTATAACTCATGTCATGAACTATAGGAAGGATCCATGTGCTTACGGTCGTAAACTGTACGTCTCTGATAGACCTGGATTGTTAGATTCTTATATGAATCAGGTTTTCTCTAAATTTAAACCACTTTCCGGTTTAAAGAGTCACTTTTCAGACATCAAGACCAACCTCAAACATCACATCGACCAACACGATTCATTCACTCTGCCGTCTGCTTGATAGTCTAGTCCCATTCCGCTGGTGGTGTGAGATGTACTATGTATTCACTTTAGCTAAAGCTTATATGCTGATTTCAGAGGACAAGCGCTCAATAACAGGAGACAGAGTGTCAAACAGGATGTGTTGACCTCGGCTTGACCTACGGAGTAGACGATAGTGGGAGAACCTGAGGGGCGAAACCAGACATCCCCCATTGATTGACCTCGGCCGCCCGACGACAAAAACATCCTGGGTAACTTTGGGTAACTAGAACCAGTCTAAAGCGGGTTTTAGGGGAAGTAGCTCAGCCTTAATAGAACGGACTTTCCACCGGAAGATCGCACTCTTTTTGCACAGCTCGGGGCGCTTCAGAGACTCCAGATATATCTGGAGAGAATTGCTCATGTAATCGTTTTCTCTTCTTAATAAATGTAAAGGTTTTACTTTACTATAAGCGTGTCGTGATCCTTCTCATCAAACAACTCGGAGGGACAAGTGATAAGCTAATGTCAGTATGTTGCTCTTCTTTTTCTAAATGAATTGCTTGTTTATGGAATTGTAAACCGATATGATTGAGAAACAATATTAATGTGGTGTTTTGTGATTTGACGGATTAACAGTGCGCAGATTTTCAATAAATTTACTTATATGTTTTTATTAAATTGAAAACCTCCATTCAAAACATTAATGTTGTTTCTATTCCTTAATGTTTGTCAGTGTCTTTGCGTTTACAGACGATGATTCTTGTTACAGCCAATTGAACAAAAACAGTTTTGGGGAGTATTTGTAATTTTGCTGTAGTTTTGCTCTAAATGGACCTTAATCTACTAAATGAACATCATGCTGTGTTGAAGAAGACTTTAAACCAGAGACTGAGACCATAAACTCATTTCACTGGTTTGTAATTTGGAATGCAGGACATTTACTTACATAAAGACAACATTATTTATGTATTCCTGCTTTTTCTTGAATATAACATAATACTACTTCCTGTCATTTACACCGTCATGGCGATTCATGCACATTAGAGGGGACCACGAGTAACAATTACACCTGCAATCAGGAAGTCCCCGAGGTGCCTCCTGAGGACGGCCGGTACCATCATGCACCAGGGTGAGTTACAACAGCAACAAACCTGGTTCACAGCGGTTCTGCAGGAGGATCAGGACAAAAACTTGTACACAGAGTCAAAATACAAGTTTAGCAAGGCGGTGAGACGCTAAACGTCTGTACTCTGCTTCGGTCTGGAGAGGCCTGAACGGCTAGTCCTGTCCCACCTGAAGATCCTCACCGACCCCCTCCTGGACCCCCTGCAGTTCCCCTACAGAGCCAACAGGTCTGTAGACGATGCTGTCAACATCCTGCAGCATCTGCTCTGCAGAGAGGGTCTCTTGTTTGCTTCTAGGACCCTGAACCGAGCTTCTCCAGATTCATCATCAACAGAGCCGGTCCCCCTCTGACCGACTCTGACGTCCCACCGCTCACTTTCTTCTCACCGCACGCGTCACTTCCACTTGTCACTTTCTGTTCGCTGGTGCACTTTATTTTGAATTTTTAAATATTTTTACCTTTAACTTTTATTCCTTTATTTTTAAACTAACATATAGCCTTATACTACTAACCCATAGCATTATATTTTATTTTATTCCTCGTGCACTGCTGTCTATTGTCGCACTATCTGCTGTTACGCACCAACCGCCAAGTCAAATGTGACACATTATGGCACCAAATGTTTCCTGATTCCTAATAAGGCATTCATGCATTCATCCAGCCTTTAGTCTTTAGTTCACGTGACCTATGACCCCGAGGGCAGTCTGCCTCCCATCAGCAATAAGACGATGATGTCATCAGCCGGTGAGTGCCCCCCCCCCCAGAGGTGTTTGCTGTGTGCACCTCCGCCCTGGTGGGTCAACATTTAGTCGCGCGCTAACGCGGATGTTTACGGACGTCAGTGTTTGTGTGGGGGGGCGTTTCCCTTCTGACGCGTTCTGTGCAAACAGAGAAGCTCAGACACGCCCACAGGAGATACACGAGACCCGCGTGGGTGACAAATAAATGAGCGATGATTATTGATTACTGAGACTCGGCACATCATTAGTTGAATAAAACTGCACAGCGACACTCAAACAGGTGCTTTATTTTGAAAGGTCTAACCAGAAGTTGTTCATCCTGTCTGTTGTGACAACGGAAGGAGGAGGAGGAGGAGGAGGAAGAGGAGGAGGGAGCAGCATGTCTACCTTGGAGACCAATGACAGCACAGGTAACAACAGGTGAGCTGAAAACCCACACCTCTCGCACACGGTTACGCGCGCGCGCACGCACACACACACAAACACATGTACACACACGCGCAACGCGCGCGGAGGGAAGAGGCGGCCGCGGAGCTGCAGAGTCTCCCGGGACCGGAGATCCTGTCCGACACACCGAGGAACCAGAGGCGCGGGGACCATTACCACGGGACTAAAGCCCCGGATGAACGGGTGGGGGGACCTGGAGGGACTTTAGAGCTGAAGACACGTTTGGAAAAGGACGAGGACATTATCGACCTGATGGAGTTTATTTGTTTACCGTGTCTCCTTTTGTGCAATAATGTCCCCACGCAGCGTCCATAGCAGGAACTAGTTGTTGACCCCCCCGCAGCTACGGAACCATGATGAGCTCGGAGGGCCTGCGGCCGCCCGCGGCCCCCAGGAAGCCGCTGGGGAAGCTCGCCTCCCGGCTGGAGGAGGTGAAGAACCCGTGGCGGCAGGTGGCCTCGCTGGAGCTCAGCCACAACGAGGCGGCGCGTCTGGCCACGGACGCGCTGCTGGAGCTCGGGGAGCAGGAGTACCGGCGCGTGCTGGCCGAGGAGCGGGAGCTCAACTTCCTGTCCCCCGCGGAGCTGCGCTACATCGCCGGCCAGGCGGCCAAGGCGGCCGCCGGAGGCGGCCCCGCGGGAGGCGGCGCCGGTTGCCCCGGCGAGCGGGACTTCGGGGACGGAGACGCCGTGTCCGACCTCACCTCCGGGACCTACTTCCCGATGATGTCCGACGACGAGCCGCCGCTGCTGGAGCTCGGCTGGCCGGACTCCCCGGCGAGGTGCGGGCCGTCCGAGACGCAGATCTACTTCCAGAGGGACAAGTCCCACAACGTGAAGGACATCATCAGGGGCCTGATCAACAGGGCCAAGAAGGTCATTTTATTACTCATCACGTGGAGCCTTTCTGCTCCTGTAACGAGGTTCTAGTATTTATTTCTGTTTTATATGTGTTGTAAAATAACTTATTCCTTAAACTACATTTAATGATCAGAGACAACGTCTCTTCTCTCTAAAGACCCTTTGCAGTAAAAAGAACAATAGCAGATCAATAGTGATATTAGGGGTCGCAGGTTACGCTGGTTTCTACGTTAAACAAGCTCCTTCCATTATTTTTCACCGCAATAAACCACATTAAATCTCAAATAAACACACTTGGCCGTCTGCAAAACTTTTAAGCTTTCGGTTGAATAGTGGGACGATAATCTGAGGATGGGTGACATGATGGTCACATGATTGAATCGGAGGCGAGGAAATAGGAAACACGAAGACCAAAGAAGAAGAGAGCGGCATTGGAAATGCATCGTAGAGACGTCGTCAGTTTAACTTTGAAATGGAAATATTTGCATGTTCACGTTCATGCTGACAAACTGGTTTCACTGCTCGTCTCTCTGCACACCGAGGACATGACATGCAAAAGTTGTTGTTGTGTCAGTCTCTTTGTAGTCCTTTTATGTCTCTGTAGCTTTGTGTGTCTCTGCAGTTGTTGTCCCCTTTGCTCGGCATCGTGGTTGTGTTTGTCTCTGTTGTGTCTTGTTGTGTTCGTCTCTCTCGATAGATTCTGAGGTTGTTTGCTGACGTTTCTTCCCTCTGACCCCGCGGTGTAATGTTCATACCGTGGGACATGTTGCCCCTCTCCGGGGTAACGGCAGCAGCCGCACGTCCGTCACCTCGTCCTGCATCACGTGTGTCTCTCACGTGTTGGTGCAGAGTCACTTTATTGCTCTTTTCTCAGGCTCCTCTTGCTGGATTACAACAGTAAAGCAGCTTCTGCCACATTGAAGCAGCTTTGAATGTTGCTGCTGTATAAAGGAGACTTATCTCATTACGCACGACTCCGCTGACTCCCACAACAAAGCCTCCATTCACACGCCATTCCCCCTTTATGTGATGGAGAAGCTCCGCCTCCCACGTCCCGCTGCGCCTGAAGACCTGTCAATCATTTGAAGTGTGCGTTACTCATTTCCACGCTCACGTGCATGAAGCCAGCAGGCATCGATACGTCTGTACATGTGTGTGTGTGTGTGTGTGTGTGTGTGTGTGTGTGTGTGTGTGTGTGTGTGTGTGTGTGTGTGTGTGTCTCTTCACTCCTTTTTAAACCGAGTTTAATTGTTCTTCTGGGGAGTTTTAGTGTAAAGTGTGCACGCTTTGCATGATGGGAACTTGTGGCGCTCTTCAGCGGCTCAGGAGCGAACCGTCCTAACGGGACCCAGAACAAGTCCAACGAGTCAAACAGGATCTATAATAATCTCTGAGCCGTAACTTGGTGGTTAGATGAGCGTATCGGTGTCGCAGCTTTTCACTCAAATTGTGTCTTTTGTGGACGTTTTTGTTTCTTTGTGGACTTTCTGTCTCCTCACCTGGAGCTCCCTGCTGGCTGATGATGTCATCACCGGCCTCCCATCATTCTAACTGGTTCACAATATTATTATTTCATTATTCACTGCTTATTTTACTACCAGAGAACACGGAAATTGAGAATAGTTGTATGAGCACAGAAGTTGGATTGCAGTTTGGATTTAAGTGTTAACGTGTGTGTCCATGTGTCTCCATGTGTGTGTCCGTGTGTCAACGTGTGTGTCCATGTGTGTGTCCGCGTGTGTCCGTGTGTGTCCGTGCGTGCTGCAGGTGATCGCGCTGGTGATGGACGTCTTCACGGACGTGGACCTGCTGTGTGACCTCATGGAGGCCTCCAACAAGCGCAAAGTCCCCGTGTACATCCTGCTGGACGAGAAGAACCTGCAGCACTTCACTGACATGTGCTCGGCCCTCGACGTCCGCAGCGCCCACATGAGCGTGAGTGCTGCTGCCACCGTCACGCCATCGTCATGCCATCGTCACGCCACTGAATTAGTCAACGACATTTGCCGAATCAGGAAAAAAATGATGATGAATGAATATTAACGTTAACTATTTTTACCTTCCATTAATCTCCAGCTTATAATAAAAATAATAATAATGATAAATAATAATAAATTCATGTGGCGTAAACGCCGGCGCTTCCTGCAGCTCAAATGATCGTTATGATCAAACGTCTAAAACCTCAAACTAAACGTCATAATGCTGCCAAATACTCAGAGAGTGTGTGTGTGTGTGTGTGTGTGTGTGTGTGTGTCTGCGTGTGTGTGCGTGTGTAGAACATGAGGATCCGCAGCACATGTGGTGACACTTACTGCACAAAGAGCGGCAAGAAGTTCACCGGTCAGGTGCTGGAGAAGTTCATGATCATCGACTGTGAGGAGGTCATGGCCGGGTCCTACAGGTGAGACACACACACTCACACACACACACACACACACACACACACACACACACACACACACAGGAGGGGTGTGGGGGGGGTCAGCGACCCCTCTGAAGCTCATTTCTACGCTTTTATCTCTTTGCTGATCTATTTTTTTATTGGTTAAACAATTTATTCCCAAAATGATTTGTTTTATTTTGACGGTGTCGTTTTATTGTTGTTGACCTCACTGCTTCCTGTTATTTACTTATTACTATTATTATATTAATGAATGGATCTCCTCGTCCTATCAGCACCTCTGATCTATTAATGACTCTTGAATCATTTAGTCAATATCAATAGATCAATAGATGTCTTGATAAAACCGATGTCGCTCCGTCGAGCCCCCGAACACAGACCCTCCTGAGCTCACTGCCCCCCCCTCCTCTCCAGCTTCACCTGGCTGTCGGCTCAGGTGCACAGCAACATGGTGATGCACTTCTCCGGTCGCATCACCGACAGCTTCGACCGGGAGTTCCGCTGCCTGTACGCCGACTCGCAGCTCATCGACTGCTTCTCCTGCCCGGAGGACGAGGGGGCGTCGTACTACCAGCCCTACCAGGCCGCCATGATGAGCCCCGGCGCCGCGGCGGGGCTGGACCTGCTCTCCGACAGGTACCGGGCCGGAGGCTTTGATCGCGTCCAACGTGGCGTTTTCATAACCGATATGTGACGAGAGATGAATCAGGAACCAGTTCCTGCCGTAATATTCACATACAAGGAATTTGACTTGGCACAACAGTGTTAAATATGATGCTATGGGTTGGTTTAAAAATAAAGGAATAAAAGTTCAAGTTAAAAATTCTAAATAAAGTACACCAGCGAACAGAAAGTGACAAGTGAATTCTACATTAGAAGCAACTATGGATCTATGAATTTATGTAGAAATACAAAACTACTACAAAACATTCGTCTGTCATGATGCCGACAGGAACACGTATGATAATGATCACACGCTACAGAACGCTGTACAGACACATTTAGACACAGACGTTTAGTTTAGTTCTCTTGTCCCCCAGCAGGCAGAGGGACTGGCGCTCCTCTGATAACTCCAGCAGCCAATCGAGCAGCAGCGTTTCCAGCGTCAAGGCTGCGCCCGGGATGACCTCCAGCACCGTGTACAAGGTCACCCAAGGTCACGACAGCAAACCGCCCCCCCAGCCCCCAGAGGAGGGGCTCGGGGCAAACGCCGACTCCTCAGAGCCACGTGACGCCGGGGCCGCGAGGTCCCGCCAACGGGGGAGCCAATCACAGCGCAGCTATGGACCGGCCGCCGCCCCCCTACGGCCATCCGCCCGGCGCCATGCGGCCCAACGCAGGCGCCCCCTCCTCCAAGTTCCAGGGGCTGGGGTGGTACGACCACATGTTCACCAGCTCCAACCCCAAAGCCCCGCCGCCCCCCCCCGCCCACGACGGCAAGCCGCCCCGCAGGCAGCGGTCTCCCTCCAACCTGTTCCTCAACAGACTCTCAGACCTCTTCCTGCCCCCCTCCAGCAAAGAGACCTTCCGCAGGTCCCCGTCCCCTCTCGGCACCCCGCCCTGGGGGGGGCCGGACCTCTCTCAGCCCGAGCCGGAGAGCCAGCAGAGCCCGCCCCCCCCGCCGGCGCCCGCTCTCCCCGACCGTGCCGATGAATCGGCAGGACCAGAAGCGCATGACGCTGGGCCACAGCAAGCTGGACCTGGTGAACCAGTACAACCAGCTCAAGTCCAGGCAGGTGTACAGCCGCTTCGAGCTCAAGACCTCCAACTGAAGGCCGGTCGCGTCCCGCCGCTCTGCTTCTGCGCCCGCTGGGGTCAAAGGTCACTCACGGGGGAAAAGATAGAAACTGATCGGTGAAATTCACCGACAACCAAGACAAAGGCTTTTAATGAACTGGTGTCTTCTCAAAGTGGCACAACAACTCTTTTAGAAATCCAAAGTTATCACATGAAACTTTCAGTAATCGGTTCATCTGTCGGAGCTTCCAGCTGCCTCATCTTTTAGTTAACGTTCCCTCTTTTTGGCTCCTGCAGCAAACTTTTTAGGTTTGGGTTTCATTCAAGGGGACATTCGTTGGGACGGCGGCGCGACGGCGGCGTCCCTGCTGGTCAGTTAGCATTCGGCTCGTTGCTGCATCAGGAACAAACACATCGACCCCAAAGACACAGAAGTCACAGAAAGCTGAAGCTTTTCCTTAAATTAGGCTCATTTGCAAAGAAAGACGACAATTTTGTTGCATTTCGACTCAATAACAATTTGATGCTGTGGAGAAGAAAAGAGAAATTAATGATTTCTGAAAATAAATTCCAGTTTGGAGCATTGTGATACGTGTAAACCTTTTAAACGTTTTCCTCTTCTTTGTGTGTGTGATCGTTCCCGTCAGGACATCAGAGGGACGGACGCGTCTCCGGCTGTAAATGAGACATTTATGGTGAAAGTTTTAGTCTTTAGACACAGTTCAAACTAATAGTACTATTTGTCATGTTTTCTTTTGGGGATGAATCGTGTTGATATTTCAGAGGAATGTTTGTTATTTGAACGTGTTGTTGTTTACTTATTGTTAGTGGATATCGATCTTCATTATTAGCACTAATGTACAAAGCAGTGTACATAATACATGAAGTGAGGAATCTGGGTTGATGTTGAAGAAATTTTTGTAAAAAAAAAAAAAGTTTATTTTTACAATGTGTTATTTTACTGGAGAATGTGAACTTCCTGTTTAAAAGTCTGTCTTTATTTGGAAGATGAACACTTGAGGATTTAATAAAACAAAAGCTCTGTGGTTGAGATGTTGAATGAACGTTAATAAACCTCATGAAGCTTGTTTCTCATATGAAGAATATGGCAACAAAGATGAAAAGAACTGGGGACGTTGTTGCATTCAGATTTCATTTTGACAGGTTTTTAATTTAGACTTGCCACCACTGGTCGACTGTCAATCAGCAGACTGGATCCAGCTGTGTACTCTACAATAAAAACAGCTGCAAATGCAAACTGCTCAAGAAGCTGAAAGAATTCCTGTTCTTTTTAAGCAGACCACAGACCTTCTGGTTGGTTCTCATAGGTCAGTGAAGCAGAGACGTTTGTCCGGCTCTTCAGCAGGAATAATGAATAATTTACAAATCAACTTTCCCAACTGAGCTGCTGTAACGTCTTTCCTGTCAGGAACCATGTGACTGGACACGGCGATGACGTCATCACACAAATCCAGCTGTCACCCTCACAGCTGCCTGAAATATGTGATTCCTCTCTGAGTCCAACGCGGCCAACGTCCCGGTACCGGGGCGTAAGCTGTGAGGGCGGCCCGATCGGGGCGTTGCCGTGGTTACGGGTTCCCGTTCATGGGGCAGAAGTGAACAGGTTCTCCGTTCACGAGATCCTTTCAAAGTAAAACGTGGCCTTGTTAGGAGCACAAACCAGATGCAACCGTTTTCTCGGAAGTGATCTTTAAGGACCTTCAACCGATCGATTGAGACCAATGAGATGAACGCATGAAGCTGCTCTCTGTGTCCGTGGGGGGTTTGCAGGCCAGACGGGTAACTCAAGCTGCCCTCTCGTGTTTCACACACGAGAGAGAGAGAGAGGAACTCCACAAAGATATTTCAACTCAGATCTCTGTGGCCTTCAACACATCGCTCATTACCTCAAAGTCTCTTTCTTGAATTCGCACCAAACTGGAGCTGCTTTGATGGTTCATTGTTTCTGCTGTTAGCACCTGATGCTTGCACGATGTGGCTGCTCTATTAGCTGCACCTGCACATTGCAACGCCATGTCCCTGCCGCTAAATGCTTGATCACATCCGGACCCCCAACGGACCCCCAACGGACCCCTGACGGCGCTGTGGGCGTCACAGAGCAGCCTTTCCTGCCCCCACATTGTGGTTGTGGTGCATCCCGGTGTTATCTTCAGGATGCAGCGTTCTTCCTGCCTGTTGGAGCTATTTTCTGCTGGTGTGTTGATGCAGGATCAGATCACAACAGTGTTTGTGTGTGTGTCCTTGACGGTCTGTGTTTTGAAATGAGTTTGTCCCTTGACTCCTTGACCCCTCATGTTTTATGACTTCATCCACTGTGTGTGTGTGTGTGTGTGTGTGTGTGTGTGTGTGTGTGTGCGCAGCAGGAAGCCTGGTGTATTGTCCTCTCTGCATTCTGGGAGAGGTTTGTATTTTCTCACCGTTTAGTCCAAACACAATATCTCATGTTACATTTTTAGCCCAGCAGACATTAAGTGAGCACAGGATTATAATTCTTATTTATTGTAGATTATTCAAAGCCGTTGTTGTTGCTGTTGAGCCACAGGCTCCGCCCACTCCATCAGGAGAGCGTTGAGGTCAGGTGATGAGGAGACGCACCTGGGGCTGATTTCCTCATCCGAGACTATAAAGCTCAGGCAGAGGACCAGACCAAGGGGGGGCAGACTGGTAGAAGGTGGTCTGGTGGAAGGTGGTCTGGTGGAAGGGGCATGGTAGAAGGTGGTCTGGTGGAAGGTGGTCTGGTGGAAGGTGGTCTGGTGGAAGGTGGTCTGGCATGTAGAAGGTGGTCTGGTGGAAGGGGCATGGTAGAAGGTGGTCTGGTGGAAGGTGGTCTGGTGGAAGGTGGTCTGGTGGAAGGTGGTCTGGTGGAAGGGGCATGGTAGAAGGTGGTCTGGTGGAAGGTGGTCTGGTGGAAGGTGGTCTGGTGGAAGGTGGTCTGGTGGAAGGGGCATGGTATGGTCTGGTGGAAGGTGGTCTGGTGGAAGGGGCATGGTGGAAGGTGGTCTGGTGGAAGGCGGCATGGTGGAAGGTGGTCTGGTGGAAGGGGCATGGTGGAAGGTGGTCTGGTGAAAGGTGGTCTGGTAGAAGGTGGTCTGGTGGAAGGGGGCATGGTGGAAGGGGCATGGTGGAAGGTGGTCTGGTGGAAGATGGTCTGGTAGAAGGGGCATGGTGGAAGGTGGTCTGGTGGAAGGGGCATGGTGGAAGGTGGTCTGGTGGAAGGGGCATGGTGGAAGGTGGTCTGGTGGAAGGGGCATGGTGGAAGGTGGTCTGGTGGAAGATGGTCTGGTAGAAGGTGGTCTGGTGGAAGATGGTCTGGTAGAAGGGGCATGGTGGAAGGTGGTCTGGTGGAAGGGGCATGGTGGAAGGTGGTCTGGTGGAAGGTGGTCTGGTGGAAGATGGTCTGGTAGAAGGTGGTCTGGATTAGACCTCGGGACTGAGCTACGCTGCGTTTGGGTTACATGTTTATATAAGAATAAGATGCATGTGAATTGATTCTGCTCTGTGATTATTTTCTGCCTCATCTTGTGTCCCCTGATCGTTTTGGTGGAAACACCTTCAGTCACAACCTTTGTTGGTGTCTGTTAACGTTTGGTTTAAATACTCATACACAGGTGTATAAATGACCTCTGCAGGACCAGGATGTCAGCACCTCTAAATGAGCCTGTTGGGAATCCTGCTATTATCATTACGCAGTGTACTGCTGTCCTGTTGTAATTGCGTTAAAACAGGAAACGATGCACTCAGCTGTATTTTCTCCACCAAACTGAAAAGCAACTCAATGTCTGGGAGGAAAGTCCAACACACATTTGCACACACTCACACGTTATCTGACACACACACATTCGCCTGTGCACGCTGTCGTAAACCTCGAGTGGACGTTTGGTGTACGATGCCTTCTGCTATCGCTGCTGTGCTACCGAGCTTATCGACTCATCACGCTTACACACTCCCTCAATGACGGGGGACGGGGACGTCGGCTGTGATCCGCTGAAGAGTCTCGTGCTCTTAGATTGTTGAGCGGCTCCACGTGCAGTCGGCCGAGTGTCTGTTAGTCGTGCTGCGAGTCAGCAGGGTTCCTGCTTTCTAACAGTCACTGACAAAAACAAGTACTGCCTTGTGCAATAAAACGTTGAAGTTGCGCGTCTCTCTCACGCTGTTTGTTCCCATTTCACAAGATGGAATTCCTTCACACCGAGGGCTCAGCGCCGGTATGTCAGCTGAGGTGGAGTCTGAGTTTCAATCAAAACACACAGTGACAGACGCACAAAGGTCTTCTGCCGCCTACGTCTTCTCTCTGAACTTGGACCGGAATAACTTGTGTTTTGACCTCTAGATAAACTCTGGTATCGTCTCACTTAAGACTCAGTTTGGGAGGAAGCTTCTCTAAAGTGGCTTCACGTGGTCCGTTGGCCAAACTCACATTTGAAGGCCTGGTGTCCACAGAAGAACGTGGCCTCATTCCAAAGACCTGCAGCTTTCAACGGGAACACAAATCCAAAGCGAGCGCAGAGTCACTGTGCAAAGTCCAACTGGCAGAATGAGGCGTCTCTTTTGTTACACAGGAAGGAATTCAACACAAAGGGACGAAAGCAAACAGTGGCTGTCAGAGACAGACGGCCTGGAGGACAGAGACAGGGAGACAGACGGCCTGGAGGACAGAGACAGTGAGACAGACGGCCTGGAGGACAGAGACAGGGAGGAGACAGACGGCCAGGAGGACAGAGACAGGGAGACAGACTGACAGAGACAGACGGCCTGGAGGACAGAGACAGAGAGACAGACGGCCTGGAGGACAGAGACAGAGAGACTGAGGACAGGACAGAGAGACAGAAGGCCTGGAGGAGAGAGACTGAAGGACAGAGACAGAAGGCCTGGAGGAGAGAGACAGGGAGACATAAGGACAGAGAGACAGAAGGCCTGGAGGAGAGAGACAGGGAGACAGACAGCCAGGAGGAGAGAGACATAAGGACAGAGACAGAGAGACAGACGGCCTGGAGGACAGAGACAGGGAGACAGACGGCCTGGAGGACAGAGACAGAGAAACAGACGGCCTGGACAGAGACAGGACAGGAGACAGACGGCCTGGAGGACAGAGACAGAAGGACAGAGACAGAGACGGCCTGGAGACAGAGACGGCCTGCCTGGAGGACAGAGACAGGGAGACATAAGGACAGAGACAGAGAGACAGACGGCCTGGAGGACAGAGACAGAGAGACTGAAGGACAGAGACAGAAGGCCTGGAGGAGAGAGACAGGGAGACAGACGGCCTGGAGGACAGAGACAGGGAGACATAAGGACAGAGACAGAGAGACAGACGGCCTGGAGGACAGAGACAGGGAGACAGACGGCCTGGAGGACAGAGACAGGGAGACAGATGGCCTGGAGGACAGAGACAGGGAGACATAAGGACAGAGAGACAGAAGGCCTGGAGGAGAGAGACAGGGAGACAGACAGCCAGGAGGAGAGAGACATAAGGACAGAGACAGAGAGACAGACGGCCTGGAGGACAGAGACAGGGAGACAGACGGCCTGGAGGACAGAGACAGAGAAACAGACGGCCTGGAGGACAAAGACAGGGAGACAGACGGCCTGGAGGACAGAGACAGAGAGACTGAAGGACAGAGACAGAAGGCCTGGAGGAGAGAGACAGGAGACATAAGGACAGAGACAGAGAGACAGACGGCCTGGAGGACAGAGACAGGGAGACAGACAGCCTGGAGGACAGAGACAGGGAGACAGACGGCCTGGAGGACAGAGACAGAGAGACAGACGGCCTGGAGGACAGAGACAGGGAGACAGACGGCCTGGAGGACAGAGACAGGGAGACAGACGGCCTGGAGGACAGAGACAGGGAGACAGACGGCCTGGAGGACAGAGACAGGGAGACAGACGGCCTGGAGGCCCGAGACAGATCTGCTCCTAAAAGAGCGACGACTGCAGGGTCAAGGCTGCGGTGAAGATCCGGATCTGGGTCTGTCCCTGGTGGCCTGGTCTCTGCTGAAGGTCTGATGGAGTCTGAGCTAAATGAGGCTCTGGTCAACCTCGTGATGTCACCTGGTTTCACCAGAACCCGCTGGATGATGTCATCAAAAAGAGCTGTGTAGAAACAGTCTTCTTACTGGTGGTCTCGTCTTCGTGTCCTCATATTAAGCTTCAGCTCACCAAAGACGTGTTTTTATCCCACATGCTGCAGCGTGTGTCCCTCATAAGGCCTGTTTACAACCAACAGAGACACACAAACATCATCGGGGCTCCAGACTGCGACCAAATGGTCGCATTCTGCGCCTAAAATGAGACACAGTGCGAGTACATGTTTCATCGACCGCGACCAGTAAATGATCCGTTTGTTGTTTGGTTATTAAATGTTTGTGTTGCACACTTCAGCCCACTATAGTGAGCACGAGTGAGTCGAGCGAGCGCAGCGTGAAGAGGTGGAGCGAGCGCAGCAACGGCTGCCTGCGCGCAGAAAACCAGTTTGTGGCGAGATCACCTCAGTAAACTGCGCGCACGGAATACGTTTTTCTTTGCTAAAATATAGTTCTCTGTGCTCAAAACTTAAAATTACGCGCTCAGGGTTGTGGCACAAATATAACGCCATACACATTGTGCATGCGGGGAACACGACATTAAGACTCACTACACAATTAAAACACAAACACAGGCACCAAGGGGGGATTGTTTGCAGGAAGTGTTAATGCACAAGTTATGTCCATAACTTGTTCTGTCGTCAGTAGAGCATAAATATTCATTTTGTATTTGTAAGCTGTATAACTGGTGTATGTTATTAAAACTATTGCACAAGTTTCTTATAAACTTATTTATCAGTAATACAGTAAAAATGATGAGACGAGTCGATTTATAGCGTGCGCCCCTAAATGTTAAGTTAGGGGCCACTGTGCTCCCAGTGAGAAGAGTTAGTCTGGAGCCCTGATCATACATACGAAGCTGCATCTTGCAAAGGAATTGCAGGACTCGTGACAGAGAATGTCCCAACATGTGACTCGCAATGTCCACCTGTCCCCCGTCCGTCCCACTGTCTCTGTTTGTCTGGTGCTTCGTCTTGTCTGTGGTGTTTTACAGTGAATGTGTTCCCAGATGAACACACCGCTAGTGGCTCAGAGGACGTGACAACCAATAAATGGACCTGAGCACCACATGTCCTGCGTCCCTCTGGAAGTCCTGGACATGCCTCAGGCTGAATCATCTCATGGTCACAGATTACAGATATTCAGTGTGGGGCGCTGGGTGGTGTAAGTGAATATGTGAACCACATGGTGGCAGCACGCTGATGGAGTTCACTTCACAAGAAGCTCCCTCCTCACAGCGCCGAGTGACTGAGTATCTGTACTACTTCCAGCTGAGTGACGCACCATCCAGTCACTGGATTAACTTCATTTATGTTGAACACATAGTAAGAATTTGACGCATAACGCCTCATCTGTAAATGGAAAAACATTTATCCTGTTAAACACGTCCACAAAGGGTTGAATGCACTTTGTATTTAATACATGAAAATGAAGAGAAATGATGCTGAACAATATGAAACATGCTGGTTTGGCTTAAGAATTAAAAGAAAACATTAAATCAAATGTCTTTCTGCGTTCATTGTGTGTTAAAAATATCACATGATTTTAGATACAAAACACTGACAACATGCGCTGCTGTTAATTATTAACTTAAAAACCTCACAACAACTTAACGGGCTGATGGCAGAGTGAATTCATCATGTTGGTTGATGTAATAGTTTAGATTGTTCTTGATGTTTGAAAAATGGCTCTTTAAACCCGCGAGTGGTGGATGTTTTGAGAAAATATGATTAATAAAAGAATCTGACAATTGTTTAGTGTTGTGGTCTAAAGTTCCATCAGAGCCGTACACTTGATAATTAGAAGTGCTGAAGCAGTGGTCTTTTCCAACTGGTTGTAGTTGAAATAAACACGTAAGTTTAAGGTTTTGTAAAGAACATACGGACAGTTGTCCAGAAAGACAACTATTGTCACCACCGCAATTCATTTCATGACCGACAGCAGTATGACCGGCGAAGTCCTTCCTGTGTTTCTCCAGCAGCTGATCCAGGTCCTGTAGATACGTAGTGAGGGCAGCTTGGATGATTTGAACATAGCCCTTTGAACTGATGCCAGTCTTCTGATTCAGTCGAGCCTCATGGATCAACATCTGGACGTGGAAGGAGGCTCCGTTCACCCAGATCTTCAACCCACGGCTCCTCATCTGTCCGTCAAGCAGCAGGGAGTTTCTGAGGATGGTGAGATGGTTGCTCAGCTGTCTCTCCAGTTTCTCTAGTTCACCCTGTAGGTGTCGGTTATCAGTCAGGTACATCTGATGGCGCTTCACATACTCCGACACAGTGTCCCGGACTGCTGAGGCCTTCTCTTCACCAAATGCCTGCAGGAACTTGCTGTATGAATCATCAGAAGTTGCAACGTGGCTCTTCATGGAAATATCTATGATCATGGAAATCATCAATGCTCCGAGTCCAACAACATTTGGGAATAAAGTCGAACTCAAACTAGATCCCAACTTCTCAACGTATTCTGGAATCTGATTGACCAGACCATCGGAGTAGGTCTGCAGCTCAGCGTTGGAGTTCAAACCAGAATACTTCAGCAGAGACCGGTCTAGGCCCACATCTGGAATGATACATGTTTCCCGTAAGGCTCTTTCATAAATATTGAGAGCACAGCTGTCATAAATCTCTTGTGAGTATTCACAGGAGCTTCCAGAGCCCATGTTTTCGACTGGAACCTGGAGACTCAAACAAAGCTGAGACGTACCCGAATTCACGCCAGAGAGCAATGAAATAGAATCCAGTCCCTCCCGTGTAACCAGGGTCACTCCACCAACAACCAATCAGGTCTCTGGAAAGTGAGGCGTGTTTATTGACTTCTGTCTAAAGTCCCAGTCCGTCCAGAGTCCAGATGTTTAGCAATAAAACCAAATATTTACCTGCACTAAAGACAGAGAAGCCACAAAATGTAAAAACCCAAGCTGGAAATGAATTCAGCCTTTTCTATTCATGTAATCTTTACATTTTATAGCTCTCATTGTTTCAGTCATGAGGCTCGACTGAATCAGAAGTGTTGCTTCATCTGAAGGATTCTCAGTACCGAACCAGAACAGAACAACGTCAGCTGCTGAAAAGTGGGTCACAACCCAGAAATCAGAAGCCGATATAACTGAACCGGAGGGAGAGGGAGGAGGAATGAGGAGAGAGTGAGGAGCAGCAGGAGCACTGGATGAGTGTTAAAGCAACAGATGAAACAAAGCTGAAACAAAGAGGAAGGTGTGAGAAGCCTTCTGTCTGCACTGCAGACCATGACGGAGGCAAAGTGCTGATGAAGTGTTGTGGGGGAGGACAGCTGACTCACCGAGGGGAGGGAGGGGTAAGGAGGAGCATCAGAGCTCCTCGTTGGCGTTATAAGAGCTGGAGCAGAGACCAGTCCACCGTGGACAGACCAGATCTGACCTCACGGACCAGTGACCGGCCCAACGCGCTGCTTCCCGTGAACCTCTTTACGATTCTGCCAAATCAAGTCTGTGGGCATCATTTGTAAATGAAATCAGTGCTTCACAACTATGAAGGCACTGATGTCGAGTGTTTCGGTGAGGAAGAGAGAGAAAGATCTGGAGACGAAGAAGTGAGAGAGTGTGGCAGACGGGGAGATGAGTAGGAGGAGAAGGAGATGTGTTGTCTGCATATTTTCCTTGCGTTAGCTCGTGTTACCGATAGTAGCCTCATCATGAGATAACTGCTCTATTAGGACTGTAGGAGCCGTGTATTTGATGTTCCACTACTTGCTGCAGGCCGAGGGGCTTGCAGATCGTACCAGTTGTACCCACACGTGTTGCTGTGTGCAGGCTGACTGGAAGTCGTATGTGTTGATCTTCTGAGCACATTGCTTCGTTGTTCCGACAGGCAGTAACACAGGACGGAGCCTGGTACATTCCTGCACGGGGAGGTTACCGTTTAGCTCGAGACAACGCAGGTTTATCGGTGCAGCGCCTTTCAATGCAGAATGATGTGATACATACATCAGAATGAACAGAGTGAAATCCAGGAGGACGTTATTCAGTGTCCAGATGGAGCCTGAGCAACACCACCTGCTCTCCACCACATCACCTAGAAACGCAACAAGAACACATGGGAGAAATGTCGACCATTAACACAAACACAAACACAAACGCACACAACACGCCGCCTGAATCGTTGGCCTCACCTTTGGTCAGATAAGCTGAGCTGATACGGTGGAGTCAAGAAGCTACGGACCACTGATTGGTGAGCGAGAATCATTACCTGCGTGACACAGGACGGTCAGCAAGCATCCCCATCCCTCATGGCCTTCAAGAGACCTGCATGTAACCCCAAAGGATCCCCATGTTCTCTTTGATTCTAATTCTAATTCACTCAATGAACATCATCTGCATTGAAGAAGACTAGAAACTAGAGACTGAGACCATAAACTCATGTTTACAATGTTTACTGAGGGAATAAATCAAGTAGAGTCATTTCCTCATAGACGTGGGAGCAGAGGAGTCATTTCCTCATAGACGTCTATGGGAGCAGAGTAGAGTCATTTCCTCGCCCCTGCTGGTCACTACAGAGAAGTAGAGTAATTTCCTCATAGACGTCTATGGGAGCAGAGAGTCGCCCCCTGCTGGTCACTACAGAGAAGTAGAGTCATTTCCTCATAGACGTCTATGGGAGCAGAGGAGTCGCCCCTGCTGGTCACTACAGAGAAGTAGAGTCATTTCCTCATAGACGTCTATGGGAGCTGGTCACTACAGAGAAGGTCGCAGAGGTCGCCCCTGCTGGTCACTACAGAGAAGTAGAGTCATTTCCTCATGGGGAGCAGAGGAGTCGCCCCTGCGTCTATGGGAGCAGAGGAGTCGCCCCCTGCTGGTCACTACAGAGAAGTAGAGTCATTTCCTCATAGGCGTCTATGGGAGCAGAGGAGTCGCCCCTGCTGGTCACTAGAGAAGAGTCATTTCCTCATAGAGTAGTCGCCCCTGCTGGTCACTGCAGAGAAGTAGAGTCATTTCCTCATAGACGTCTATGGGAGCAGAGAGTCGCCCCTGCTGGTCACTACAGAGAAGTAGAGTCATTTCCTCATAGACGTCTATGGGAGCAGAGGAGTCGCCCCCTGCTGGTCACTACAGAGAAGTAGAGTCATTTCCTCATAGACGTCTATGGGAGCAGAGGAGTCGCCCCCTGCTGGTCACTACAGAGGACGCAGCTTTAGCACGTGACGTTTTGTCTGCTCGTGAGGACTTTCATCTCCAGGAAACTTTGTTAAGTTCATTTAATCAGGTTTGTCTCGTGTCGATGTTATCTTCCTGTTTTATTTTGAAAGTTAACCTTCCTCTCGTTTTAGGCAACTTCCCCCTGTGTCCGATTGTCTTCGCTGCCCCTGATTGTTTCCACCTGTGAAACAGGACAAAGGGAGACGCAGACAATATATACACAAGTATATATTGTCTGCGTCTCCCTTTGTCCTGTTTCGTCTTGTCCCACATCATATATCCTTTTGCCATCGCCTAGTCTTGCTATGGTTTTGTACTTTAAGGCACGATTTCAGTTGGTTCTTTTCTCAACATTTGTTTTATAGATACTTTTTGTTCTTAGGTCTTAGTTTAAGGTTTTTCTCTTCTGAAACCTTTTATTTTTAAACCTTTCCTCTGGAGTCGTGCATTTGGGTTCGGGGCCGTTGTCCAGTCGTGACAACTGGTTATAAGGTGACCTTTGTAGTGATTTCTTCTGTTCCACCTGACTCCTCCTCCTCCTCCTCCTCCTCCTCTTCCTCATCTTAAAAGGATCTTTCTCCTG
>BMAF01000011.1:20264015-20299015 GCA_014132575.2 Gasterosteus nipponicus
TCAGGTGATGCAGAGACCAATGTCCACTTCCTGTTGGTGTCTCGCCTGTCCCTGATTCGTCCCTCGCGTGTCACATGGTCCTGCTCAGGAAGTGAGCGTGCTGTGAGTCACCAGCAGTGTCACGTATGTTTTATTGAACATGTTCACGTGTGACGGTTTTATTTCTGCCACTCAGACGTGTTGCTGCACTCACCTTATATGAGGTGTGTGTGTGTGTGTGTGTGTCTGTGTGTGTGTGTGTGTGTGTGTTCAGAGTTGTGTGTCACTGTCATAATTGTTGTGCAGCTGGTAAATTATTTAATCCAAACCGCTTCTTCTGAGCCAGCAGCAGCTGGGCCACTAGTGCACACACACACACACACACACACACACACACACACACACACACACACACACACACACACGTTGGCACACTAAAGGGTGCAAAGATAGAAACATATTTAAATATAGAGGTGCCGAATATAGACACACACACACACACACACTCACACAAACATACAGACTAATGCAGTGGGTGTGTGTTAGTGTGTTCTGTGTGTCTGTGAGTGTGTGATTCAGTTTTGAAGGAGATTATTACATTAAATATGTATAATTTGGAAACAATGTGACCAATATAAAAAGTACTTGTTGTTTGAAATAAAGAAGAACAATAATTAATTCATTTCTTGAAGGAACACTTTTGTAATGATTGAAAGCTGTGATTCTTGGTGGAATTTCTGTTTATTTCTTTTGATGATCTTTTTAAAATCCTATTTTGTGGATTGAGTCATTTTCCAGGAATTAGACTGAGACGCTGTCATCGCCGTCTAATTGGATTGTGAGTGACCAAAGGCCTTCAAGTTAGCCAGCTAACAGTGGACATCTGCGGCTAGCTGGCTAGTTAGCGGATAGCTGGCTAGTTAGCGGCTAGCTGGCTGATTAGCGGTTAGCTGGCGAAGTGCACTTTGGTGTTGAGCTCAGGGCGGAGAAGGTTTCTGCTACTTCTACTGTCCGGAGAAGGTTCCGGGTAAAAGCCCGGAAGGGATCCCGGTTCACTGTCCAATCACAGCGCAGCAATCACCAGACTTTATTTCAGCGTCATTCCTCCCAAACGATGAGGCTTGTTGCTCTGAAATATTAATGAGCTACTGTGGAGAAGGAGCTGAGCCCCCTCCTCCTCCGTACCTCCATCTATCTGCTGCTCCCGTCTCTCTCTCTCTCTCTCTCTCTCCCTCTCTCTCTCCGTCTCTCTCTCTCTCTCTCTCTCTCCCTCTCTCTCTCTCTCTCTCCCTCTCTCTCTCTCTCTCTCTCTCTCTCTCTCCCTCTCTCTCTCTCTCTCTCTCTCTCTCTCTCTCTCTCTCTCTCTCTCTCTCTCTCTCTCTCTCTCTCTCTCTCTCTCTCTCTCTCTCTCTCTCTCTCTCTCTCTCTCTCTCTCCCTCTCTCTCTCTCTCTCTCTCTCTCTCTCTCTCTCTCTCTCTCTCTCTCTCTCTCTCTCTCTCTCTCTCTCTCTCTCTCTCTCTCTCTCTCTCTCTCTCTCTCTCTCTCTCTCTCTCTCTCTCTCTCTCTCTCTCTCGGGAGTGTTGTTGGATTGTTTTATGTCATATTAAAGAAACAAGTGCTCAAGTAAAAAATACAATATTTATTAAAATCTTCAGAGGAAACTTGTGGATTGATTTTGAATCGGTGCGATTAAAATGTTCTGGGTATTTAGCTCTCTCTGATATATATTCCATAAATAAGTATTTTATTCCACCTCGATCAGGAGAACGTCAACAACACACTCATTCCATTTAATAAAGCGCCTTCATTTTATATTTGGTCCATTTTATGTTTTAAACAATAGTCTATAAAAGTGACTATTGTTCACAAACAATAGTTCTTGATGTTGAAATGGACCCTTCTGCGTGGCTTCAGACTATAAACAAACCAAATGTTCAGACCAAGACTTTGATCGCAGCCTTTTCTTGTTCTTGTTCTGTGTCAGACGTGGCTGAAGAACTACGGCTACCTGCTGCCTAACGACCTCCGCACCTCCGACCTGCGGCAGGAGAAGGCCATGCAGTCGGCCGTGGCCGCCATGCAGCGCTTCTACGGCATACCGGTGACGGGCGTCCTGGACGAGACCACCATAGAGTGAGTGAAGCACTTACAGGGGCATGTGCACGCTAAAGGAGCATCTTCATGCTAATGGTGCACCTGCACGCTAAAGGAGCATCTTCATGCTAATGGTGCACCTGCACGCTAAAGGAGCATCTTTATGCTAATGCACGCTAAAGGAGCATCTTCATGCTAATGGTGCACCTGCACGCTAAAGGAGCATCTTCATGCTAATGGTGCACCTGCACGCTAAAGGAGCATCTTCATGCTAATGGTGCACCTGCACGCTAAAGGAGCATCTTCATGCTAATCATGCACCTGCATGCTAAAGGAGCATCTTCATGCTAAGGGTCATGCCTGCATGCTAAAGGAGCATCTTCATGCTAAGGGTGCACCTGCATGCTAAAGGAGCATGTTTTTGATCGTCATCCAATCATCAGATTATCCTTCTGCAGAACAAAAACTCCTCTGGAGAATCAGAACAGCACATTTCATAATCCCTCTGCACAAATATCAAGGTGTAAATTAATCTTTACAAACGCCTTGACAGCTGAGAACACATCTTATTTTAAGTGGATTTGGTGAACTTGTTACTGCTTTTATCCAGCAAATTCTGGGGCGCCGACTGTCTCGTTTGAATTACACTCATTAGTATTGGCTGATGTTTCCTTGAGGGAGTGGGGGGGTTGGAAGGTGGTAATGCTTCATGGATGCATTATTTACATGATGAGATGGGTCCAACTCTCCCATCACTAATTATTCAACCAGTCCAACCAGTTGTTTTGGAAAGAATAACATTTCTTCTGGACTCATGCAACCAAACGCCATCGTCCACCACGTTCCAACAACATCTTCCCTCCTGTGTGTCACAAACCCTCAACACCGTAACAAACGTCAACAACCGTCCTGTTGTACGTTTAATGAACGTAATTTCATAGGAGACATGTTCAGCATTTCGTGTACGTAAGAATCAGCACATAAAGTTTTAGCGCGACGCTAAATGTTTTCACGCTCGATAGCATCAGCTGATATGTCAGCTTGCGTGCAGGTGGATGAGGAGGCCTCGCTGTGGCGTCCCCGACCACCCTCATAGCAGCCGGCGGCAGAGGAACAAACGCTACGCCCTGACGGGGCAGAAGTGGAGGGACAAGAAGATCTCCTACAGGTATTTATCCCTCAAGTCTCCGTCCCACAGGACCCTGAATGCATCACTGCATTACTTCGTCTCTCTCCCTGCTCTTCCTCTTCGTTCCTCCTCTCCCTCCACCTTTCTCTTTCTTCTCCTCCTGTCTGCATGCGGTGGAGCCTCCATGTGACACCGGTCCAATGCGGATCACATCCAACGCTCGTTGTTTCTTATTTTTCTCTCCCTCTCATGTTCATGTTCATAACCAGCTTTAGTGTATCAAAGAATAGATAAACTAAACCACCAATTCCAATCACTAATTTGCCATGGGACCAGAGCAGAGAGGTGAATTCACTTAAAGAACCCGAGGTTCCCTCCTCTCGTTTACCATCTGCACCACTATCTCGTCTCTTCCTCCCTCTCTCTCTGGCTCAGGGAGGTTCCATGAAGGTGTTTCCTCACAGTGGATGATGTGACGGTATGAAACATGAAGCTTCCTCTCTCATAGATGGACCGTTTCCTCTTCTAACAACCTCTCGGCTGCACATGGACTCATCCGTGCAGCCGCTGCCACCATGTCTAAGTGTTTGAGCTGAGTAGGTGTATGAAGTGTGTAGCACTTTGTTCCTGACTAACGTGTCCCAACAACATTCGTTATCCCCAGAGGATGAATCCCAAAGACTTTTGTTGATCCTCTAACTCGTCATGTTCGCATGCTGGCGCTAGCATTTAGCATCACAGAGCTGCTAGCGCGGGCGAGGGCGCTGCAGTCGGATCATGCTAGCGCTAACTAGCTCGTCCGCGTTGTCTGTGCTTCTTGGAGATCCAACGTGACTCATCCCTGCATCATGGTCCTGCTGGAGGTCGGACGGACCTCTAACGCTCTGTTTCTGTCGTGTTCCTCACAGCATATCGAACTTCACCCCCAAGGTGGGAGAGAAGGACACCCAGCGAGCCATCCGGCAGGCCTTCACCGTGTGGCAGGCGGTGACCCCGCTCTCCTTCCAGGTCAGAGGTCACACCCATCTGGTACCAGAGATCTCAGATAATACGTCCTACATGGATGCATTTCATTCATTATCCCGACTTTTATTCCTTTTCCACTTGAGGAACACAAAAACAAACTTGCATCCCTGCACAAGAATAATGATAGTAATGATATTCACAGTTCAGAAACGTCCAGCTTGGACACTTTGCGAGATACTGACGCCCCCCGTGCCTCCCCTCCCTCGCCCCCCCAGGAGGTGCCGTACTCAGAGATCAAGAACGACGGCAAGGAGGCGGACATCATGATCTTCTTCGCCTCTGGTTTCCACGGCGACAGCTCCCCCTTCGACGGGGAGGGCGGGTTCCTGGCGCACGCCTACTTCCCGGGCGCCGGCATCGGAGGAGACACCCACTTCGACTCGGACGAGCCGTGGACGCTCGGCAACGCCAACCACGATGGTGAGGCGCATCATGTGATGTCAGGAAGTCTTTGAGTCCCCTTGAGAGGCGGGTTCCATCACAGAGCTGCTTCCTAACTTTTGCTGTGAAGTCGGCGTTTTAAATGGTTTTCCTTTCATCTTGGTCTTTTCTCCAGGTAACGACCTGTTCCTGGTGGCGGTCCACGAGTTGGGCCACGCGTTGGGCTTGGAGCACTCCAACGATCCGAGCGCCATCATGGCGCCTTTCTACCAGTACATGGACACTCACAACTTCAAACTGCCTCTGGACGACCTGCAGGGCATCCAGAAGATCTACGGTGAGGTTCAGGCCTCCCGAGGTCTTCAGACCAGCTTCAGAGGACAGTTAGCTGAAGGAGGGCTCGTGAAACGAAATGAATGAAATGATGAATGAATGAATGAACAGAAGAGCTCACTGTGCTCTCCTCCTGTAACATGGGAGAATGAGGAAGCTAGTTAGCATACCATCCAACCCCTTTAGCCCGTGTGCAGTTTGCTCCCTTCACGGGATAAAAGTCTGATTTCAGAATTCATTACGTCATCTTGTCTCATCTTCCTGGAGATATCTACCCACAAGTCATATTGTGACAGAACACGCTGTGCTGACATTGGGTGTTAGCATGTAGCATGAGAGCTAATCCAGCTTGGATGAGGCTGGTATCCATCACATGAACTCTCACACTCTGACACTGAACTACAGTCGCACACTGAGAGGACCCAGAGGTGTCATTGGGTTGATATTATTATCGTTTTCCAAAGGAATCCCCACCGCCATGCTGGAGCCCACCCGCCCGCTGCCCACCTTACCCTCTCGGAGGACGCACTCCACCTCGGAGCGCAAGCACGACCGCCACGGCCGGCCGGCGCGCCCCCCCGGAGACCGCCCGGCGCTGCCCGGCAACGGCAAGCCCAACATCTGTGACGGCAACTTCAGCACCGTGGCCTTCTTCAGGAGGGAGATGTTCGTCTTCAAGGTGGGCGTGTGTGTGTCTGTGTCACCCACCAAAAGAAAAAAACATTTTGATGTCTCTGATCTTTAAACTGAACGTTAGAAAAGGTCACCAGTCCGTCTGTCTCTCTGTATGTCTGTCCCTCTGTATATCTGTCTGCGTGTCCCTTGAGAGTTCCAGGTTCGAGGTGGTCCGATGCTTGGACGCAGTGGGGGGGGCCGGGGTCAGAGATGAGGAGGAACTTCCTGCTTCCTCCTCCTCTGTGATGCTTTGAGCGCTCCGATTGGCCGATTCCACAGATGACTTGCTCCATCGGCCCCCTGTGAGGTAGAATGTCTAACGGGTTCTTTGCCTGCAGGACCGCTGGTTCTGGCGCCTGAGGAACAACAAGGTGCAGGAGGGCTACCCCATGCAGATCGACCAGTTCTGGAAGGGCCTGCCGCCTCACATCGACGCCGCCTACGAGAGGTCGGACGGGAAATTTGTCTTTTTCAAAGGTACAAGGAGACCCCCCGTCCCCCACACTCACTTAATGTCTGTACAATATATAGAAATCTAAACTAAAGATATACACATATCTCTGGTTCTTTGGCTCCTCAAAGCGTTGTGATGATAAAAGCACCTTTGCTTCTCCAGCAGTGATGTGTGCAGCTCATTTATTAGAGTCACAGCTGAGTGCTGCTGCCTTCAATGACTGAAGGAGCCATTAGTGTTTTTCTGTGTTCATGGTCCCCGAGTGCTCGGGGGAAACAGGCTGTTTAAACGAGTTCCTGTTAATTGCCCCTAAAAGAGACTTTAAAGAGAAGCTTGTGTGATTTTGAATCTCCTTTTCTGTTTTCCCACATCGAACTTCTGAACACAATAATACAAAATAACAGAGCTGCAGACGGGCTGCTCGCTTCTTCCTGCTTTAAAAAACAAACAATACAATTTATTTCTGAAGGTTATGTTGGTGTTTGGACGCTTTTGAAGAGGTCATTTTCCTTCTGTTGTGTTGTCTCTCTGCAAGCTGGATAACATTTTTCGCTGCTCTGGATCCTGGATTTGATTAATTTATCAAATCGAAATATTAACCATGATTCAGAATCCTTGGGGTTGTGATTGCACTTTCAACAGATGCTGAATCTGAAAGCATGTGTGCCATAGTCAACGTGGTGACTCGTCTCTCCTGCAGGCGACAAGTACTGGGTGTTCAAGGAGGTGACGGCGGAGCCGGGTTACCCCCTCGGCCTGGTGGAGCTGGGCAGCTGCCTGCCCAAAGACGGCATCGACACGGCGCTGCGCTGGGAGCCTGTTGGCAAAACCTACTTCTTTAAAGGGGACCAGTACTGGCGCTACAACGAGGAGAAGCATACGGCGGACCTGGGGTACCCCAAACCCATCAGCGTGTGGAAAGGGGTGCCGGACGCACCGCAGGGAGCCTTCATCAGCAGGGAGGGATGTGAGTGACACTGACAGGGTGCTACGATACGTTTGTGGCCTTCTCAGGAGGACCAACCCTAGCTTCCATAAATAGCATAAATCAAAGCGAGAACATATTCAAGTATGTAGGACTGAGGTATACGTCTCTGGTAGGGACCTGTCAATCAGCGTGTAGCCCCGCCCTGCTTTATGGTCTGTTTGACTCTAAATGGACCATAATTTACTACAGTAACATCACCTATACATGCTGTATTGAAGAAGACTAGAGATTGAGACCATGAACTCATGTTTACAATGTTTATTGTGGGAATAAATCAAGAGAGAAGTATTCCTTTTCTCATAGACTTCTATGGGAGCAGAGGAGTCGACCCCTGCTGGTCACTACAGATATTGCAGCTGTGACACGAGAAGCTCTTCCTTCACTTTAAGAGCAGTTTCATGTTTAGAGCGGGTTGACCATTAACAGTTCCATCCCCGATTCCCACTGTTTCAATTGATGCCAAGTTTCTGTGCAGCGGTCCAGAAGTTCAAGACACATGTTGTCCTGACCCGACTCCCCTGAGACGCCATTGATGATTTGACGTTAATCTACAGGGTTTCTGAAACATTTTGAAACCCCCACTCAACTCTCTAATTTCCCATTTCTGTTCTCTGCCCCCCCCCTCCTCCCCTCAGACTACACCTACTTCTACAAGGGGAAGGAGTACTGGAAGTTCGACAACCAGAAGCTGACGGTGGAGCCCGGGTACCCCAAGTCCATCCTGCGCGACTGGATGGGCTGCGAGCAGTCGGACATGGAGCGCTCCGGCAGCAAGGCGAACCGCGGGGACCGCCAGCTGCCCATGGACGACGTGGACATCATGGTGACCATCAACGACGCACCGACCACGGTCAACGCCATCGCCGTGGTGATCCCCTGCGTCCTGTCGCTGTGCATCCTGGTCCTGGTCTACACCGTCTTTCAGTTCAAGAACAAAGGAGTGCAGCAGAGCGCCATGACGCAGCACTACTACAAGTACCCCGTCCAGGAGTGGGTGTGACCACCAACCCTACTTCCAAGAGGTCCGAGTTGGCAGTTCGGAGGTGTGGGGGGTCGGGGAGGGTCGAGCAGTCGTCATACTGTGAGCTCGCTCACGTTGGCTAACTGCCAAACATTGCTAGCAAACGAAGCAATGGAGAGTCCAGTGTTTCCAGTGGGCCGAGGGGTTGGGGGGGCCTGACTGGCCTTTTCATTTTCCGATGCTGCTCTCAGTCCGCCGGTGGGAGCGTGCTCACCTGTGTGTCTGAGGGAGACAGGTTTAGTGTGTTTTCATGTTACCGGGCGGGGCGCTTTGAGGGGGCAGCGTGCCGGGACGTGATTGGCTGAGGTGGACGACGCAGCCGATTTGCCACTCTCTGGACAGAGATGATAGTGATGATTCTGTCCTCAAAGGCAGAAGACCTCCTCCGAGATCTGACTCGACGTGAACATGCGGACTCCAAACAATGAGTCAGATGAAACAAAGATTTGAAATGTCAAATTTGAAGATAAAATATAGGTAGAAAGACCGTAAGAAAAAGGAAACCAGGGACCTCACCTTGGATCTGTGAATTGAATTGAATTTATTTATACTTGTATGAAGCTGTAAAAATGTCTGGAGGACCTTTTTTTTACCACACAGAACTGAAAGCATCTTCGCCACCATAAAATCTGATCTCCGCTCTCATTTACGCCGCTTGGACTTTGGTTTTGCGGATGTAGAATAGCCAGTCGTCAGCGTAGTGTGACAGATATTAGATATTAGACGAATGATCGTTAATAAGTCTTATCTCGGTCACAACAGTTAGTTCTCAAATTAATTCAGACTGAAAGGTCGAATGAAAAGATGTTTTACTTTCACTGGAAAAGTCAAAGCTATTAATATCTTTGGTGATTGAACAAAATATTTAATTGTACTTCTGGGATTTGATCCCTTTTGTCCCTTTTTGCCAACAAACTCAACTAAATATTGTTGCCAATTTCTTTATATTTATAAAAATGTTTATCAGGATTTCACACAAAATGAATTATCCTTTTAAATTTGGGGATTTCTACAAATCTAGTTCTTTAATATTTATTGTCTCTTCCAGCTGTGGAAGTATTTGGACCAGGCTTAAGTATAAAGAAATTATTTCTTTATACGTTGTACATTTCAAGAATAAAGAGGAATATGTTAAGAATGAAGTTGATTTTTCAGAATATGCTCTAATGTCAATAGTTTCATTTATCTCAAGAGTTTATTCTAGTAATGTTGTCTTTATTCTCATACTTCAACTTTACTCTTACTTTGAATTATTCCACATCATTGGGTTTATTTTCCATTTCAACTTCATGCTTAAACTTTTGACTTTTTTCCTCAACATTTTTCCCTTTATTCTCTAATAATACTCCAACTCCAAAAAGACATTTCCACTTTGTTCTTGAAATGTCGCTCCTCATTGTGTCCTCAGTCTGTATCCGGTTCTGAACATCCAATGTCACTCCAACACTTCCTGAATCCTGGATTGGGTCTTTAGAATAGTTCTGAGTCTTTGTTCTCCTCTTTGCAGATGCACATTGTTTTCATCAGGATTAAATACGGACTTTTGTTGACGGTTAAGAGATTGTCTAGAGATTTGTCCAAAAAGATTCATGGCGGTCGAGACGTGTCCACTGCAAGGCTGGACTGGTCACGGAGCCGTTTACCACAATATCTCCTCCTGTCTCCCTGCGTCTCCTTCAGTCTCCTTCTGTCTTCTTCTGTCCCCCTGTCTCCTTCTGTCTCCCTGCGTC
Organism: Gasterosteus nipponicus; assembly: GCA_014132575.2. Classification (NCBI taxonomy): domain Eukaryota; kingdom Metazoa; phylum Chordata; class Actinopteri; order Perciformes; family Gasterosteidae; genus Gasterosteus; species Gasterosteus nipponicus. The sequence goes on from BMAF01000011.1 coordinate 20,273,826, forward strand.
TCCTTCAGTCTCCTTCTGTCTTCTTCTGTCTCCCTTGCGTCTCCTTCAGTCTCCTTCAGTCTCCTTCTGTCTTCTTCTGTCTCCTGTCCAGTTCTTCTGTCTCCCTCCTTGCATCTCCTTCAGTCTCCTTCTGTCTTCTTCTTCTGTCTCCTTCTGTCTCCTTCAGTCTCCTTCTGTCTCCTTCTGTCTGTTCTTCTGTCTTCTTCTGTCCCCTGTCTCCTTCTGTCTCCTCGTCTCCTTCAGTCTCCTTCTGTCTCCTTCTGTCTCCTCTCCTTCTGTCTCCTTCTGTCTTCTTCTGTCCCCCTGTCTCCTTCTGTCTCCCTGCGTCTCCTTCAGTCTCCTTCTGTCTCCCTCCGTCGCCCTGCGTCTCCTTCTGTCTCCTTCTGTCTCCCTCCGTCTCCCTGCGTCTCCTTCAGTCTCCTTCTTCTGTCTCCTTCTGTCTCCTTCTGTCTCCCTTCGCCCCAGTCTCCTTCTGTCTCTTCTTTTGTCCCCTCTGTCTCCCTCCGTCAGTCTCCTTCTGTCTCCCTGCGTCTCCTTCAGTCTCCTTCTGTCTTCTGTCTGTCTCCTTCTGTCTCCCTCCGTCTCCTTCAGTCTCCTTCTGTCTCCGTCTCTTCGTCTCCCTCCGTCTCCCTCGTCTCCTTCCCCTCCGTCTCGTCTCCCTCTGTCTCCCTCTGTCTCCCTGCGTCTCCTGTCTTTAGTTTTTTAACTCTAATAATTCATGTCTTGATGAATCAGTTCATCGTCAGTGTTCGATAAGATATTTCGATCATGATCAGACAAAGAAACGTGGCAGCAAATGGTCCCGTTTGAGATGCTCCAGGCAACGAATTGATTCAGGAACTAATTACCAGAATAGTCACATATTCAACATTAACATTCAGTTTGTGTTGAGAACTGGAACGTGATCGCTGGTGCAATTTAAGTCAGTGTTTTAAATGTGTAAAAGAAACCTTTGAAGGACGATTAAGTGAGAACATCTGAACTCTTGAAGCCTCCTGGAGGGGAAACGACCCACGGAGACCTACCAACATCTCCTGATTCCTCCCACTCGGATTATTAATAACTCCAGAGTGTCCATCAGGTCCTCAGACCACCACCGTCTCCTCTCATGATCCCAGGGATTTAGTGCCTTGCTCTGCAGCACTTCAGCGGTAGACGTTGAGGGAGAGAAGCTCCATCTTTCTGGGGCCTTAAAGCCGGCTGGTTGTCTGGTTTGTTTTTTATTTGAACTGTTGAGACTCTGGTTCTCACATCATCTTCATGGGGTTGGTGTTTTTATTAAAGGCGCTTTGTGGTCTTTCTGACACATTTAAATACATTCTATTGTGTGCAGAGACACCACCCTCCTCCACCCCTCTGGGTGGAAACTGTAAATACTTACAGAAGAACAGCAGTTTACGGCAGTAGAGTGTATCTCAGCAGATGTCTGTTTGTGAAAATGAAGAGAACTTACTGTTGTGATGTATTGTTGCTTATTCATGCTACTTATTTAAGACAAAATACGTACTTTGTTTTTTAGTTTGAAACTGATTTATTCAACGGTTCTGGTCTCATTAGCGAAGGGTCGTCCCATTTGCCTCCTTTATGGTTATTGTGTGCAGACTCGGGACAAACTGTCTCCTCGTCTTCCTCCATCGACTCAAAAGATTAACGAGGGACCTTCTGTGTCCAGAACAAAACGTAAAAGCCGCTCAGACGTCACTTTGTCTCAATGTCACTTCGTCTCACGGTCCCTTTGTCCCGGGTCTGGGTTTTTTCTGGTGGCTTTGGACCACAGTGCGTTGCCTTTAAACGTAGACTGATCACATGTCGCCACTGCTCAGAGGTCAAAGGTCACATTGCGTTACGGTAAATTCAGCAGACCATCCTGCATGAAATGAGCAGGACGGGGTTTGTTTTGGAGGTAACGTGATGAAGTTTATTTGGTCCAATGGGACATCTGGACCGTTGGACCGTCCTTTGGTTTCACACTGGACATGAAAGTGTTGCTGTAAGTCTTTGTTTCTTTAACACGTTCACGCCTTATTAACCACCCGACCTGGTTGAGTTAACCGACCTGTTAAGGTCCATTTACCGATCCAATGAATGACGTAAAGGAAGAGCGACGGACTTCAGACCGGTTTGTTTCATCTTTGGGCTCGAGGTGGACCTCACATATGAAGACGGTTTCACAAGACCTCAAGTTGCAGATAAAAGTGAACGTCTTCATGTGTCCCCGTCTTCTTTGACTTGTTTCCTTTAGTTTCTAAGGTTCTCTTTTCTCAAGAAAATATGTTAACGTCGGTGAATGAAAAGATATCAAAGGCAGAACGACTTTCTGGAGTAAGATGTATTGGTATTAATTGGATAATATTACAACTACTTCTACTACTACTACTATTACTACTAATAGTACTACTACTAGGGAGGTTTTAGCTTTAAGACAGATACATTTCTGCGTGTTCTTATGAAGAAAGTAAAATGTTCTCTGTAAATACTTAGTTATTTTAGTTTGCTTTGGGTTTTTTCACTAAATGGGTTGATTATGAAGATGAAAGTGAAGAATGTGACCTCGGTCACTTTATTACTCGCAGGTTGATGTGCTCCTCTGATTCCTCTCCAGGCAGATTGATAATGTCAGCGGATGTAAATATGAACACAAGCTTTGGAAACGTTTTTATTTCTCTTATTGTCTCTATTATTTAAGATGCACATAATTACCATTATTCTAACAGTGCTGAATAAGCACGTTTACGTTCAGGACTATTCTGTGAACCCGTTTTGTTTCTAATGAGACAAAGTGTGATTATTTCAAATGTTAACATGGATTTCTTTTCTCTCCTGTTTGTTTTTTTGTCCCACGTGGATTATATTCCAATAACACCGTGTTCTGTTAACGAGGAAAAGCCAATAAAAGCTCAGTTGTGTACCTTTGTTTGTTCCGCTGGTGTTAGTTGCTGATACGCTCAGGCTCATTATTCTGTAGTTATTCTCTTACAGCATTGCTGGATTTATTTGATTAAAATGGGAAAATATCAGTTTTGGTTATTAGTCCCTGTTAGCTCAGGGTGGTTCCCCGTTATTTAGTTCTTTTCTGATTTATCGTAGTGACTTTTAATACTTCCATTGATGTCAATCATTTATTTCAATCTAAGCTCCTTTCAACAAAGTGTCATCAAAATGAAGACGTTGTGATAAAGTTTAAAGATAAAAACAAACAGAGCAGCAGCCACCTGCAGAGGGTGAAAACCGCCCAACGCATCACCGGTTCCTCCCTCCCCACCATCGAGGCGTCCAGAGCAAGAGATGTCTGCCCTCCTGCCCTCTGGGAGGCGCTACAGGGGTCAGGAACAGCTTCATCCCTGCGGCCGTCACTCTACTGAACTCTGCCCCCCCTGAACTCTGAACTCTGCCCCCCCCATCTCCCTCAGTGACTGTACTCCCCCCTCCACCCTGGCTTGACTGCCACACCTCCTCCAGCCACTGAACATTTGCACTGTTATTGTACATCCATTTCTTACTGTACACATCTATTTATTCACTTATTACACTTTACATATGCACATACTCTGCCCTTTCTGCTATTTTGCACTTCTGGTCGGATGTTAAACTGCATTTCGTTGCCTCAGTACTTGTACCCTGTTGCAATGACAATAAAGTTTAATCTAATCTAATCTAAACATAACGTTTTCAAACTGAAAAACAAAAACATTTAAACAAATCAAAAATAATGAACAAGTAAGATAAACTTTTCTTTGGGTTAATTAAACAGAATAACTGGAGCAGCTCGACATTTTAAAAGAAACATCATGAAAACATTTATGATCTTCATCTCTATCTGCTCTGTTCCAAAGTCACAAAGACCTTCAGAGGTGAGATCTTCACTTTATCTCCTGTGTAAATGAATGGAAACATCCTCTCAGTGAAGGTGTGTGTGAAGGTGTGTATGTGTGTGTTAGTATCAGGATCAGAGAAACGCAGCTTCCCTCCGTTCCAGTCCAGATGCACTCTGATCCTCTGAGGCTTCTTCTGCACAGAGAGAACAGTGGGTGGAGCTGGTGGTGACTCTGCATAGTATTTATCTTCATAGAACACTATTCTCAATATCCCAGACTGTACGTCTCCTTTCCTCTGGACAGACTCTGCTGACACACCCAGATACCAGAATCTACTGTCTCCTACTTCAACATCCCAGCTGTGAGTCCCTGAGTTAAATCCCTCAGAGCCCAGAACAGACCAGCGTTCATCAAACCTCTCTGGATTATCAGGAAGCTTCTGTCTCTCTCCTCCTCTCACGCTGGTCAGATCTTCAGACAGGATGAGTCGTGGATAAGCAGTGTTTGGGTCCAGAACCACAGGAGTGTAGGAGACCATCTCCTTCATCTTGCTCCAGATGTTGTAGGTCAGGTTGCCCAGGTGTTTGGCCTGGTCTATCAGAGCTCCTGATGGCAGCTGGTGGTCCTCCAGCAGGGGGGCGCTGCTGGACTCTTTCCACTGCAGCCTTGTAGTGGTTCAGGAAGGAGATGTCTTCAGCTCTCAGCTGCTCCTCTGTGGCTCTGACTGTGTCTGAAAGAGCTGCTATCTCTCTGCTCAGAGCCTCCATCTTCTCCTCCATCATCTGACTCTTCTGCTCCTCTTCCTCCCTCAGAGCAGAGATCCTGGCCTCCTCTTCCTCCTTTAGAAACTGGTGAAGCTTCTTAAACTGATCCTGAATCAGCCTCTCTGTTTTTCGGGCCTGGACCTTCATGTGCTGCTGTTTGATCAGACGTCACTTTAACTTGTTCAAGGAGCTTTAACTTCTCCTTTAAGGCCTCCAGAGGTTCCTGAAGGTTCTTCTTGTGTTCTACAGCAGCTTCATCGATGGGTCTGAATCTGTGGTTGGTGTGTTTCTCTGAATCTCTGCAGACGAGACACACTGGCTGCAGATGGTCCAGACAGAAGAGTCTGAGCTTCTCAGAGTGCAGACTGCAGAGAGTCTCTGAAGCTCTCTGGTCTCTCTTCACTGAGAAGGACTCACACAGGTTCTTTAACGCCAGGTTTAAAGGTGGTTCTTCCTTTGAAGATCTTCTCCTACAAACTGGACACTCCTGAGCTTGTTTCTCTGTCCACCAGCTCTTCAGACAGACTTTACAGAAGCTGTGGCTACATGACAGAACAACAGGATCTCTGAAGACTTCCTGACAGACCGGACAGCAGAAATCCTCCTCGGATCTGGAAGCCATTTGGTCTCAAAGCGAAGCTGAAGACACAGAAAGTAGATCCGTCACGGCTTCCCTCCCTCTTCTACTAACTTCACTGTTTCTACTCAAACTCACCTTCAGTCTGTGGAGCGTTCGGTTGTAGTTTCCCTCTTTTCTCTCCTGTAGAATCAATCAGAGGACGTCGTTGGTTTCTTCTTACGGTGAATCTGATCGTCTCTTGTCAGTCTGTGTCTCTCTTCAGCGAGAAGGAAAGAAAGAGAAACTGGTTGGTCTCAGGTGAGTCAGGTGAGGGGAGGAGCTTTGTCACCTGTGAGGAATGTTGTTGGTTGACATGTCACACTGAGGTGTGTACTGATTCTATTTGGATCCACAGGCTGATGCAACAGTCACGTGTTCAAATTTGAATCCAGGTTGAAGGAAGTGGAAGTTAAAATGTGCCTTTAATGGAGGACTATGGAGCATCAAGTGAAAGAGCTGAAGAGGAAAATGGTCAAAGAGCGATGTGATGTGCAGAAAAAGTTTTTTCATTTGTGTGAATAAATCGTACGTCAATTTATTTGTGGGTTATACCGAGAGAGGAGCACGTGTTCCGGGATGGAGCAGGATCAGGTTTCGCTGAACTGTTCAACACTTTGAGTTTCAGTTTGTCCTTTAGTGAGAGTCTGCAAGCATTAGCGTTATATAAACGTTACCTATCCTATCAAATATATAATTAAGCTGTCACATCCATCTATACTTAATATGTTTAAAGCAACATTAACAATTCTATATGTTCACCATCACAATATTGTCTTATTCAGGCGTTCACGTACAGTTCTGAAGTTTATGAGAAAATGACTCTACTTCTCTCTTGATTTATTCCCTCAGTAAACATTGTAAACATGAGTTTATGGTCTCAGTCTCTAGTTTCAAGTCTTCTTCAATACAACATGATGTTCATTTAGTAAATTCTGGTCCATTAAGAGTCAAACAGACCATAAAGCAGGAGATGCTTTAGGGCGGGGCTATACGTTGATTGACAGGTCTCCAACAGACCATAAAGCAGGAGATGCTTTAGGGCGGGGCTACACGCTGATTGACAGGTCTCTAACAGACCATAAAGCAGGAGATGCTCCTTCTCTGAGATTTGCTTCCATTACAGCACCTTTATTACCAAATGTATGTCAATTCGTTGCGGTGGAAGCGCCTTGGGTTGTTTTAATAACGCCTTTCTACGTCCTACGTCACCACGTTGACCCCGAAGCGGAAGTGAACACGTGCGGGTGAAGAAGGAATCACCACGCATGTTGAGAGGACACGGCTCGTACTCAGGTAGTCTTCTCTCCAAGCACCTGGAAGCGTTTTAGAAACACGCATCGGGTGTGTTGATGAAACGCTTCGTGTTTATAATAATGTGTGTTCGCGCTCTGGCGGCTGAAGTAAAACTCCGAAAGCTAGCTAGCTAGCTAGCTAACCGGCTAACCTCGTTACTCCCACCGGACTGTCATCGCTGCTAAACACGCAACTTTTACATAGTTTAATCTATCTGGACAGACACGATTACTAGAGGCTCGTGACCGTTAACAAAGCTCTGCGATGATCTCCTCGCTGGCTGCTAAACGCCTAAAACTTCTAAAAGCTAACTAGCTAGCCGGCTAGCATTTGTTGCCGGACCCAAATGTCACAGCTAACGGTAACTTAACGTTACTTCACGCGTGTATTCTTATTATTAGTTAATGGACACAACAAACAGGACACAACCATCAGCAGCTCGTGTGGTACACAAACGTGCCTTGTGTGTGTTTATTTATCTTCTTCTAAAACATGTGGTGTCGTTCCAGGACCAGAAGCTAACCCCCCCCCAGCCCCTCCTACGTCATCATGGCCGTCAGAGCGTCGTTTGAGAAAAACAACGAGATCGGCTGCTTCGCCAAACTGACCAACACCTACTGCCTCGTGGCCGTGGGCGGCTCGGAGAACTTCTACAGGTGAGCAGCGCGTGCGTGGGGTGACTAGTACTGATGCCACCTGAGCGCGAGCCTCTCTGGCTGACGTCACCAATCTAAGTCTGAGTGGTTCTCCCCTCTCGTGCCTCCAGTGTGAGACGTTAGATGTTATTTAGCAGAGGTAAACAGGAAGTGGTAAACGTGTCTTAATAATCGTTATCAAGGTAAGAAATGACCTTTTGTCTGGACAGACTGGTCGAAAACTTCCTGTTTCACAATAAAAGCAGCCAAGAACTGGAGCAAATCAGAATAAATCAATCCGTGGTCAAAGAGCGTTAACGGATGTAAACGGGAAGAGCTGGTATCTTTGAGTGGAATCATGAGGTGATTTAAGTAACATGTTCATGCACGTGTAGCATGTTTTACTCTGTGTTCATATTGACTGAAGTGGTTACTAAAATAGACCCTTTGTGTGAGCGCAGTGTGTTCGAGGGGGAGCTGTCAGAAACCATCCCCGTGGTCCACGCTTCCATCGCTGGCTGTCGCATCATCGGGAGGATGTGTGTGGGTGAGTGACGCCTCGGAACACACACACACACACACAGCAGAACAAGAGTGATCCTTCACAATGTTTTCAGGCCAGGGAGCCCAAACCGAGACGAAGTAGAGACCCCTGCTGTGAATGTGTTAGTGGTGTCAGAGCAACAAGTTGCTCTTTCTGATTGTTTTTAAATGGTGTGTATCAGTTACTGCTGATGTTCCTTTTATAGTAACACGTCCCTAAATTGCTGCAGGCGAATACTAATATTAGATTAGATTTTACATTCAACTTTATTGTCATTGCACAAAGTACTGACAACGAAATGCAGTACAGCATCTAACCAGAAGTGCAAGAGCAGAGTATATCTATGTGTGTGTGTATATGTGAATATGTACAGTATAAAATACACATGGAGGAGTATAAACATTAAGCAGGTTGTAAATATGAATGACCTGGTAGAGCAATGTGGCAGGACGAAGGTATCAAGTCAACATAGTTCATGTTGCACTTGGATGATGGTGTTTTATATTAATCTGGGCTCAGTGTTATTGGTCCTTCTAAACCAAACTATTCAAATAGGTTTTTTTTGTGCTGCTGCCTTTTCTAAACAAACCTCGCAGACTGATTCCAACATTAATGATGTCTGCATAATAATCACACATACAACATACAGACCTCACAACAACACCCCCCCTCAGGTAACCGCCACGGCCTCATGGTGCCCAACAACACCACCGACCAGGAGCTGCAGCACATCAAGAACTGCCTGCCGGACGCCGTGAGGATCCAGCGGGTGGAGGAGAGGCTCTCCGCCCTCGGCAACGTGGTCGCCTGCAACGACTACGTGGCGCTGGTCCACCCCGACCTCGACCGGGTGAGACGCCGCGCGGCCGCTGCATTTCGGATGGCTTTATATATTTGAGGGGGAAGGGCTTATCTCCATGGGAACCTCTGTCTCGCTCTTCTCTAAACCAGCAGGGTTTTACTGCATCAGAACAACGACTCTGGTCGACATGAAACTGCACTTTCTTGTTCTTCTGGGTTTGTATCCTTATGGTTGAAATGTACTTTGGATAAAAGCGTCAGCTAAATAACCCCCCCCATCCCCGCGTCCAGGAGACGGAGGAGATCCTGGCGGACACCATGAAGGTGGAGGTGTTCCGTCAGACGGTGGCCGAGCAGGTCCTGGTCGGCTCTTACTGCACATTCAGCAACCAGGGCGGCCTTGTCCACCCGAAGACCTCCATAGAGGACCAGGACGAGCTGTCATCTCTGCTGCAGGTCCCCCTGGTGGTGAGTGACGTCCATCGCTGACCCCTAAGACACCAGGACCCGTCTCCATGGGTTAAATTAAAGTTTACAATGAATATTACTCAATAAAAAGCGACGCACGGAGCACAGAACGTGTTTGTAGTGTGAACAAACGATCCATGAAGGAAGTTAATGTGACATTAGAGGATGCGTCTCTACCACTTCCTGTCCAGGCCGGCACGGTGAACCGGGGCAGCGAGGTCATCGCGGGGGGGATGGTGGTCAACGACTGGTGCGCCTTCTGCGGCCTGGACACCACCAGCACGGAGCTGTCCGTCATCGAGAGCGTGTTCAGGCTGGGCGACTCAGCGCAGCCCTCCGCCATCGCCACCAGCATGAGGGACTCTCTGATCGACAGGTGAGGGGGGCAACGCACACACACACACACACACACACACTCTACCATCTCACTGTTTACTAGGGCTGTCAAAAATGACGTTCGTCTTTCGCTCGGCGTGCGATTTAAGGTTGTGATTCTTGTCCCAAATATGGCGGCTTGATTCAGTGAACTATTTCTAACATTAATTGAGGTTTTACAGTACTGACGTTGAACGCTCCGAGCGAGTTGTGCTGGGATAAACTTTTCCTTGGCATGAAACGGCAAATAATCAAACCAGTGCATGAAGCTGTTTTTATTCATGCAATATACAGTCAGTGAGGCGCGCGCCCCCCACAGAGCAGACGCGCCGCGACTTTACATTCTGATAGTTTTTAACTATTAGAATGTATATTTGAAAGGCTAATATTCGTTAGCAGCCCTGTTTACAGATGAATTGTAACTTTATCAATCAAAACACATGTATGTCTATTATTAGATGTCATTTGATTGACAGGTCTCTTACATCGTCCTTGTATGGTCGCTTCCTGTAGAGGACTTTCTTTGACGTGACCCTTCTCTTCTCCCACCAGCATGGCGTGAACCAATCGAAGGACGTCTCTGCCACCACGTTCCCCTCCAGGCTCCGCCCCATCACGCGTCCTTTTTTTATTTGTAGCGTTTGGTTTAATCACTTAAACCTGACGGGTAGAAGTACGTTTCTTCAGTTAGTGTTAAAAGGAACTTTATTTCTGCTCCTCCGTCAGTCGTCTGGATGCTTTTCGCGCCGAACGGGAACTTGAAGCATCACCGGCTGTTTAAAGAATAACTCCAGACTGAGGAAGAGACGTCACTAACTCCACCTGTGGGTGGAGCAGCGTGTCTGTCAACATACGGCTGCATGGACTCTGTTTATAAAATAAATCACCCAGTTTTTATGTTTGTGAACTTTGGTGTTGAGCGAGAATAAAGTCAGCTTTTGTCAAAGGAAGTACTTTCTTCTTCTGGTTCGGCCTTTAGGACTTCAATGTAAAGGAATACCATCCCTCCATCAGCAGGGGACCCCAAGCTTCCCTTTCCGGCCACATCTACCAGCTCTGGCTGGGATCCCAAGGCGTCCCCAGGCCAGTGGAGACATAATCCCTCCTCCCTTAGGGAGGCGCCATGGGGGCAACCTCACCAAATGCCCAAACCACCGCAACTTTGTCTTTCGTCACCGTAAAGCAATACGGCCAAACTCTCCCTCCGCAGATCCTGAGGTACTTTACACCTTCACAGGAAATCCATCGGCTTCCTGCTGAGTGAAACATTTAATAAGACACTTTGACAGCAACTTTTCATTTATTGGCAAATGCTTTGAATAATGTTGCAGCAATGCATCTATTTATTTATATACACACACACCTCTGAAAAGCTTGATTATACACTCATGTCTTTGTTCTACATGTAGATTCTTTTCTGGTTTGTGGGGTAAGACATTACAATGCATTTCTATGGCAGGAAATCAATTGACATTTATGATAAAAGACAAACGTGCAGGTTAAGTGCACTCAACCTTCTGTCTATAAAGTGACGCACGGATACAAAAGAATCAGTTTTATACACAAACTCCTAAAAAGAAAAGCTATGCCACTTGTATCAATTTATGTGCAAAAGTAGCTTGTTTATTCCAAACATTTAATACATTTCACTTCTGATGTTTGTCTGCTACGGTGAAAAGAATTCCCAAATGAAAAAGCTCTGCTGACTCGTGGCTGAAGTTCAACGCAGTGTTTTTACGAGAAGAGAAATGTCCGTCACGTTGTGATTTGTGTGTTAACGGTGCTCTTAAAGGGACTGAACTCGTTCTGTTAAATAGATTTGATGCTAATGGAACTACGGTGGCCTGCGAGCCGCTAAGTCAAACACTTGTATGGTTTGTCTGCTCTGGGCCACCGTAGCAACACGCAGATTTACTTATTGACCAGCCGCTCTGCAGAAACGACCTCACTTACACATATTGCACATGAAAAAATGTCAGTTTTTCAGCTGACGTGTCCACGAATGACTCAAACTGAAGAGAATTCAAAAGAAAAATGAGTTAAAAGTTAAAAGCGACAATCCGTAGCAGTGACCTCATTCCCTTCTAGTCCCGCTCTGGACTCACGTGGTCTCAAGACTCGCTGTCCAACATGCACACGCACTGGTTTCATTCCACCCTTTCAAAATAAGAGTCTTGCGTGGGATCACGAAGACTAGAGGAAATTTCAAAAATGGAGAACAGAAAACACTCGCAGGTACGAGAGTGACTAACGAGGACGAGGAGACACGCGGGACGTCCTCTAGGTTTTTGTTGCTAGTTTTCTACTGACCAATGAGAAGAGGGCACTGAAGTATGGCGGGGTGTAATCTGACTGACAGGGTGCTGCTACCTGGGCCTGTAACATAGCGGAGAGGATCCTCTCTCGCTCTCTACTACCCCCCCCCCCCTCCCCCTCCCTAGCAGCCGAAGGTCTCCTGCGAGGCGTACACCATGTAGAGGAAGCCGTCCTCGTCCCTCTCCTGCTCGTAGATCTGGGAGATCGCCGTGGACACGGACACCATGCTGTGCTGGTTGACCAGCAGGAAGAAGGCCTGCGTGGGGTTCAGCTGCAGCCGGCGCCTGGGGGGGCAGTGGCAGCGATTATCTTAGTACCAAGTGACTCACTACACAAACAGGGAAGAGGAGCTACGAGCCGAACAGAGGAGGTGACATCAAGAGAATCAAAGAATAAAAGCGCCCCCTCGGCGGTGCCGTCTGTTTGCTCGTTTGTTTACCTGATGATCTTCACCAGCTCGCTCATGTTGACGTGGTCGGGTACCAGGAACTTGGTTTTGTCCAAAACGGGCAGCTGCTTCTCTCCCTTGTATCTCTCGATGATCACCTGCAGCAACACAGCTTCCTGTGAGTCTGTTGTCGACAGGAAGTGACATCATACCTGACGAGTTGGGTGCCAGACTAAGCTAGCGTCCTCTGTGATTTAAATGCACATGAAACCTTGATCGCGGCGGCGTGGCGTGCTGGAGTCCGCTTACCGGGATCTTGTTGGGGTGCTGGTCCCGGATCTGCTGGACCTCTTTGCAGCGGTCAGCTGTGCGGAACAAAAGACAAGAGTTCATCTCAAGTGGATTTGTAGAAACTCGTCAGATACGAAGCTCTGATTCCTCGCTGATGCAAAACTAGAAATGTATTCTTACGCAGATAAACAACAACAAACCGCTCCTTGTCTGAAGGAATAATGTCTCCATTTGTAGTCCTGTCATCCAGTATCATGGATGCACAGAGTAAGTAAGTTTAGTTCAATGTGATCTTTTCTCTTTGTTTTAGCCCAAATAAAAGCAAGCAGGGCCTCGTGGATGAACAACCGGTCCCACTCAGTTCATTCAGGACTTTCTGGCCCCGGCTTCCACATGAAGGGAGGGTGGGTCGAGTGGCAGAGACACAACAATCTCACAGAAACGCTGATTCTAATTGGTTGGTGGTTTGAGTCCCAGTTAACCCCTAATTGCTCCCTGGGCAAAAAAGTAAAAAGCCATGGGTTCAAAATGTAATGCTAAATGACCTGTAATGTAATAACTACACCCTGCGTCTCATAATGAATCAATTATCTCCACCGTTGTTGTTGGTCTGTGAGCTTTGTTTAGAGAAATACTAATCTGTACTACTAATATTTAATAATACCTAAAACTAAACAACACTCATCTAAACGTGACTGAATAACCAGCTTGTGCAATGGCCGGACGGGGGGTCAGGTTACAACATGAGTCACTGAGCACGTGGGTACCGGGTAACATGTCAGCACATGTTGTTTTCCTTCTTAAGCAAACACTTGAATGTTTACTGCTAGCAGAGTGCAGCTAGCTAGCTCGGCTAGCGGGTGAAGGAGCTGGTAAAGGCCGGCCTAGAGGCTTCGAGGCCGGCCAGGCTAACGTGACAGTGACGCCGGTGGCTTCTAGACGTTAACATCAAACGGAGCAGCTGCAGGACAACGTTTAACCGGGTAATTTAGCACAGAGAACTGTCGTTAACGACCCGAGCCACGGCGGCAGTGAACACGACACACGTAAACACCGTGTGACGGACTACACGGAGGGAGCTAGCAGGCCGGCTAACTAGCTTAGCTTCTCCACTCGCCCCCTGGTGCTTTTCTTACCGAATGTCCTCCTTTGTTTGAAGGGTCTGTCGGACGGCATCTCTGTCGCGGTTATTACACGGTTATAAACGCGGTTATTGACGGGCGGTATAACCGCTCACAACGCCACCCAGTGACGGAGGAGCTGGCGGGCGTTCGGCGGACTGTCTCCGGTCGTCTCTCCGGGTTCACTCTGAAGATCTGCTCCGGACAAACAAAGCAAGCGCACAGAGGCGATGACGTCATCGGCGGGATTTAAAGGGGCCGTTTACCGATTGACCCTTAACGAAAACAAGGTAAAGCAACAATAACAAGTCATTGTAAACCAAACCGGAATATGGATTAATAAAAAGCATGAATTATGTTCGTCAAGAAGTTTTATGTAAATAAATACTATTTTCTAAATCTGCATAAATATCTAGTGAGATTGGGTTTTAAAATACGTATTTGATAACCATACAAACAATATGAATACCGTTGTTGTGGTTGTTTTATTTATTGTTTATTTATTTCTTCAGTGTTCCAAATACATAATAAAATATCTACACAATTTAGAGTTGTGTAAAATAAATGCATTAGTAACTCAATTTATGTGTTGGTAAAATAAATGCATTAAACATTCTAGTTTGTTTATGAGGGATATATAATATATTAGTATAACATAATAGTATAATACGTTTGATCTTATTGGTCATTTTGTACTGACAGGAAATTTCTGCCCACAGCTGTTTAAACACATCTTTGTTGTTGTAAAATAATGCGGATGTTGCATTTTCGCTTTTACAGTGGAAATACACTATTTTCTTATTTTCTTATCTTTGTACTAATATATATCTATATATTCATGCAGAGCAGATACATCATATAAATAGGAAAGGCTTCTTCATCTGGTGTAATAATGTTTTATGTTGTCATCGTCATCAGAAGATTCATTATTCACACCGTATCGCTGTAGTCCGCTGCTTTGTGTCTTTGTAGTTCTGCATCTCTCTGTAAACTGTTATAAATCTTTGGGGTTTTTAGACATTTTGAGTCATGATTGATGTTTTCAGTTTCTTTTTTGGAAACTTAGTGTCTAATTTGATCCGTTTTTTGAGTCGTTGACGTTGGTTTGTCTCTTCTTGCGGTTTTGAGTCTCAGTGACTTCAGAGGAGAAATGTGAGTTTTCCTGCTCACGCAACAACTACATGTACCAGAATGCATTGTGTGCACGCATCAGCCCGTAATCCACTGAATAAAACACATCCGACGGATTGGTCGTCCACATAAAAGGCAGCCAAACATCAGCGTGATGTAAATAACGTACACGACCACTCGGAACATTTAGTGTTTATTATGTCTTAATAATAACCATCTGAAACTTGACGCGGCCGAGCAGAGAAGTGTTTGCGGTGTAAATACTGAACTTCCACTTCTCCAGCCAACTAAACCATAAATAAGTTTTCCTTCAATTAGAACTGAAGATCCTCCTTTGACGCCTCGATGATCTGCGCCTTGTTCTCTCAGTGCTGAGATGTTTAGGATTATTTACGTGCTCTAATATCTCTGCCATGAACAGAGGGACGTGGCGGAGGAGGCCCGACTGGAATGCTAAAACATGGAGATCCGATCCGCCTCCTGCCGTTACTTCCTGGTGGAGTGGGACAAGGTTCTGGTCAACGGGCCACTTTGATTTAGAATGTTTGACAGTTTTTTTAAATATGAAAGACAGACAGAGCGAGAGACGAGTCAGAAGCTCCTCCTCTTCTCAGTCCGACGGGTTCTGGATGACGATCAGGAAATAGTCCTTATCTGTGAGGACCAAAGACACCAGGGTTAGACTCAGACACCTTTCAGTGTCTCACGTTGTTTTTGTTGCATTTTATCCCAGATTTTTGGGCTTTAGCTCTTGGGGCCGATGGCTCGGTCCCACAGAGACAGGTGTGTCTCACCTGGAGCGATCATGATCTCGTTCTTCTTGGAGCGAATGCGGAGGAAGGTGAGGTCGTTCTGGGGGTCGATGTCCCGCACGGTGCTTCTGGCCTTCATCACCAGCTGGTGGATCAGGCCGGCGTACTGCACCGTGCTGGCGTTGTCCAGAGTCGTCTTGATGGGGATTCCTGATGGAGAACACGTTCATTTAGATCAGGAATGCAGCCTCAGATCAACACAAGATTCATTGATCGTAGTCATGATGGGAAAAAAGGCAAAAAGAGACGAGCCAAGAAATGAACGGTAGAAGAAAGATAAATCTTTTGTGATTATTAATGCTGCTTGGTGCTGTGACTGGTTAGCTAACATTAACAGGTGGTGCTGTGGCAGGGTAGTAATTATACATTAGGTGGTGTTGTGGTGGTTGACATGTGAACATACGCTAAAAGAATAAATGACGTCACTCCCTCATCCTCTCACCTTCTGAATTGATGATGATGATTCCCTGAACTCCGTTCTGACTCTGGATCCGCTTCAGAGTTTCCTCTACTTCGGCCTGGGAGGACGATGTAATATAATTTAACACGGCAACAGACGCGAGTGAAACCCCTCAGTGAGCTCGGCACTAATAGCTGCCGAATCAACACAGGAAGCTACACAGAGCTGCACCGACAACGCCCGCCTAGCATGAATAAGCTAGCCGCAGTCAGCATTTGATTAAAATCCCACATAGTATTCAGTCACAGCTAAAATATAAACTTCGTTATGTAATAAATGTTTAGGCAGCCATCCCATCTTACCATTTTGATGTCAGAGTCAGCGATCAGTCTCCGCGCTCCGCAGAACAGCTAACGGCACAGTTTGGTTGCTCGGAGAAGACAACTGACGTAAACTTCCGGGTCAGGTCACGCAACGCTGCGTTCGTGGTCCACCGTAAAAGTGGGACACGTGGGTGTTATGCTGCAAGAGAACAAACACGTGAGGCTCTCTTATTATTTTGTGAGTGAAAAATTTGTAAAATAACTGCGAACGAAGTACAGTAGAAGGTTTGATTAAATTGCTAAAATCATCTTTGAATAAATGTACTTTGTGACATTCCAGAAGTGGAATAACATCTAAACTATTTAAGAATGAACATTTACTGCATGTGACGATTTTCAATCTTCTCTTCAGCCCAAAAAACATTCCAGATATTATAAAATGCTTTGTGTTGTTTTTAAAAACCGAATCAACAACCATTTTTATGTTATTTGTTTGTTTATTTTACTCTAGAATGAAAATCCCAAATGCTTTTTTAAAATTGGTCTTTTTCTTGAAGGGTAAGAATGTGAACACTGTGGGCGCGGCCGGTTTCTCTCATCAAGTCGGACATACTTCACCGGAAGTCTAGAGATGTCCCCTTCAGAGTAAAAGAGATAAACACGTCTGGAGTTTACAAATACAAATGATGTGAGAAAACATTTACAAAAACATTACATTACACTTTAAACCCATGGCTTTTTCACATTTTTGCCTGGGGAGTAATTAGGGGTTATGTGTCTTGCTCAGGGACACTTCGACTGGAGACATGGGGCAGCTGGGACTCGAACCAACAACCTTGCGGTTCCCGACACACCCGCTCTACCCCCTGCGTCATCAGGACAGCAGAAAGCCTCTACAACTAAAAACACACCTCTACCCACTATACCTGGACTAGGTAGCACTTCTAACCACTCCACCTGGACTAGGTAGCACCTTTACACACTGCACCCTTACCCACTATACCTGGACTAGGTAGCACTTCTAACCACTCCACCTGGACTAGGTAGCACCTTTACACACTGCACCTTTACCCACTATACCTGGACTAGGTAGCACCTTTACCCACTGCACCTTTACCCACTCTACCTGGACTAGGTAGCACTTCTACCCACTCTACCTGGACTAGGTAGCACCTTTACACACTGCACCTTTACCCACTCTACCTGGACTAGGTAGCACTTCTACCCACTAAACCCGCTCTTTCGCTTGTGAACCTTCACTTCAGGCTTTTATTTATTGAACCCCAACCGGAAGCTGTAGCTGCCTCTTGATGACGCGGTGGTCCACGTGACTGAGCTTCATTCCCTGAAAGCAGCGGAGACATGAACCAGGACGAGGACCTCGGTGAGAACAACGCCTTTTCCACTTTGACTATTTACTTACTTTACTAATTAAGTATTTTCCTCTTTTACTATTTGCTTACTTTAGTAGTTAATGTTTTTGACTATTTTACTCTTTTACTGTTTCTCCCTCCGAAGTTTGAGGACCCCCCCTCCTGCAGAACACCGTGTGCGGGGGGTCTGAACTTGTTGTAATAATTATGAGGCTTCAGCTCAGAAAACCTTAAGTAGTGCTATGCGTCCTTTCTTTAAAATATGATAATCATTATTATCTTAAACATTTTTTCTCAATTATTGTTATTATTATCATATTAACACCTCCTCCATATTAAGATCCGTTTTTACTATTGACTTATTTTAATAATGTTCCTTGTTTCGTGTGTTATTTATTATATTTATGAATTTAAATGTTCTTTTTAATACAGTTTAATGAATTTATTTTCTGAATTACAATTTCTGTTGTAAATATGTATATATATGTATCTATTATTTTTGACTGAATGAGATTTTTTAACATAAATCAGTGAAAACCTCGATAAAGATCAGTGTAAATGCTGTATATACGTGTGTATTTCTACCTGTAGTTCACTGTGGATGTTGAGTTGGTTTCACTCTGGATTTCTGCACGACTATTTTGGATGCATTGTCCGGTCTTGGCGCTGTCGGCTTTGGTCTCCCCTTTTTAACCCCCCCTCTTCTTTTTATTTGTCTCTCTATTAACAAGCCTCCCCCCCCCCACCGCCTTGCCTCCCTCCCTGTTCCCACAGTCTGTCCATCTCAGCCCAGATCTCTTGAGGGAAACACCTCCTCGCTGGTATTTTTATCCCCCAGCCGGAGGTATTGTTGTACACTAAAACACTGAAAGTGTGTACTTCAACACGCTAACGAGGAGCATGACGCACGGAAGGGTGTCAATCAGGGTTCTATTGTGTGTATTCATGTAGTAATCGTTGACTGTTTAGAAAGACATTGTACTCTTTAATTTATCTGATGCAGGTTGAGAATTGAAAGGTTGGTTTCAAATGACAGCAGTGAAATATAGACAGTAATTAAATGATGCATGAATTCCTCTAGTGTTTTATTCATCTGTGTCATTCATCTGTGTACTAGTAGTGGTTGGTACTTGTAATAAATCCAAGTAACTATGTGGGTCTCTGCTGGTGTCAGATGTTTCACCTCATGATGAGGCTCTGTGAAGCTCACATCCAGATGTTTCACCTCATGATGAGGCTCTGTGAAGCTCACATCCAGATGTTACACCTCATGATGAGGCTCTGTGAAGCTCACCTCCAGATGTTACACCTCATGATGAGGCTCTGTGAACCTCACATCCAGATGTTACATATCATGATGAGGCTCTGTGAAGCTCACATCCAGATGTTACACCTCAGATGTGAAGCTCACATCCAGATGTTACACCTCATGATGAGTCTCTGTGCTCACATCCAGATGTTACACCTCATGATGCCTCCCCTCCCTGCTCACATCCAGATGTTACACCTCATGATGAGGCTCTGTGAAGCTCACCTCCAGATGTTACACCTCATGATGAGGCTCTGTGAAGCTCACATCCAGATGTTACATCTCATGATGAGGCTGTATGAAGCTCACATCCAGATGTTACACCTCATGATGAGGCTCCGTAAAGCTCACATCCAGATGTTACATCTCATGATGAGGCTCTGTGAAGCTCACCGTTGACTGTTTACTGATTGCTCACTTCAGATTTTACACCTCATGATGAGGCTCCGTAAAGCTCACATCCAAGTGTTACACCTCATGATGAGGCTCCGTAAAGATCATCCAGATGTTTCACCTCATGATGAGGCTCTGTGAAGCTCACATCCAGATGTTACATCTCATGATGAGGCTGTATGAAGCTCACATCCAGATGTTACACCTCATGATGAGGCTCTGTTAAGCTCACATCCATATGTTACACCTCATGATGAGGGTCCAGATCTGCTGGTCACATCCAGATGTTACACCTCATGATGATGAGATGTTAAACCTCATTATGAGGCTCTGAAGCTCACATCCAGATGTTAAACCTCATTATGAAGCTCTGTGAAGTGCACGTCCAGATGTTACACCTCATGATGGGGCTTTATGAAGCTCACATCCAGATGTTACACCTCACGATGAGGCTGTATGAAGCTCACATTCAGATGTTACACCTCACGATGAGGCTGTATGAAGCTCACATCCAGATGTCACACCTCACGATGAGGCTCTGGAGTTCAGCAACGGAGTCTGTGAAGAACCTTACTGATGCATCTTCTGACGTAAGGACTTTGGAGTGACACCTCCTCCATTCCTCTGCAGAACTCTGCAGAAGTTCTCCATTGTTATGACATGAGTTTTTATGACCTGAGAAGGTCGGGCATGTTGAAGGAAACAAGACAAACCGATCAGAAGTCATAGGTCAGTCTGAGGAGCTCGAGAGGCTTTGTCCTTTATCGTCTTAGCCGGTTCTCTCCGTCACATTTGGCCTTAATTTGTAAATTCTCATCAGCAATATTGAAATATGAAACATAAACATGTGGATGGAAACATATCCAGTAAAGTAAAGACTACTTGTCCTTCACTTCATCTTTTCAGGGGCCTTTGACCCCAACATACCAGAGGAGGGACCTTCTGCGCCACCCGCTGGCTGGCTGGACGACGTACATGGGTACCATGGCAACAACGGAGGAGGTGAGTCCGATCTTCTATGTAAACCAGCGGGGGGGGGCAGTTTCGGCCCCCCGGATGACTCTGCTATTTATGATCAGGCTGGCCACAGATCAAATGTGAACAGTCTTACTTTAGTCCTGATCCTCTATGTAAACCAGAACCACCACTATGAAAGTTCATTTTAGGAGCTTCATCAACCTTCATCTCTCGTGTCTGTGTTTCTGTGCCCCCCCAGAAGGAGATAATCCGTTGTGTCCCCCCCCCTGCCTATGTCCCCCAGCCCGAACTCAACAAGAACACCTTGGTGCCTGACGTCAGGTAACAAAATCCTCCGACTCGTCCCCGAGATCTGTGTGTGTGTTGTCTCTGACACAAAGATACACAAATGTATCTGTGTGTGTCTTCCAGGGTCCCCACAGTGTCGGAGGACGTGGCTCGGGACGCCCTGCTCAGATTTGTGGAGTCCAAATGGAGATTCAGCTCCAAACCTGCCAGGAACCTGGTCTTCAAAGAGCTGAAGCCCATCACGGTGTATCGGGTAAGAGAACACCTCAACCACCTGAGGTGGAACATCTAACACATTGTGGAACACGGTGTACAGTGGTGATTAAATGGACCCAGAGTCCTCACATCCAGCCCGTGTCTCTGATTGTCCCCACGCAGTATCGACTGGAGACCTACACTGAGACCAGGACCAGCGCCTGGCAGTTTGAACCCTATAATGGTAAAAAGGGGTGTCTGGAGGTTTGACTGGAGGTCTGTCAGTTGGTCTGATTGGAGGTCAGTGGGGATGTCTGATTGGAGGTCAGTGTGGGGGTTTGATTGGAGGTCAGTGTGGGGGTTTGATTGAGGTCTGATTGAGGTCTGATTGATTGAGGTCAGTGTGGGGGTTTGATTGGAGGTCAGTGAGGTCAGTGTGGGGGTTTGATTGGAGGTCAGTGTGGGGGTTTGGAGGTCTGATTGGAGGTCTGATTGGAGGTCAGTGTGGAGGTCTGATTGGAGGTCAGTGTGGGGGTTTGATTGGAGGTCTGATTGGAGGTCAGTGTGGGGGTTTGATTGAGGGTCAGTTGGTCTGATTGGAGGTCAGTGGGGATGTCTGATTGGAGGTCAGTGTGGGGGTTTGATTGGAGGTCTGATTGGAGGTCAGTGTGGAGGTCTGATTGGAGGTCAGTGTGGGGGTTTGATTGGAGGTCTGATTGGAGGTCAGTGTGGGGGTTTGATTGGAGGTCTGATTGGAGGTCGGAGTGGAGGTCTGATTGGCGGTCAGTGTGGAGGTCTGATTGGAGGTCAGTGTGGGGGTTTGATTGGAGGTCTGATTGGAGGTCAGTGTGGGGGTTTGATTGGAGGTCTGATTGGAGGTCAATGTGGAGGTCTGACTGGTGTTGTAGAGCTGTATATATTAGTACATACATGAACCTCCTGTTGGAGCTCTGCAGGCGTTTTGCTGCAGGCGTTCTTCTCCTTTGAGCGTGAACATTCCATGAGAACAATCCAACTCACCTCGAGTCCCAGGACCTTTATGCAGATCACAGGTCATTCCACCTCTCACTCCACCTAATCAGTTCCTTCTGCTCACCTGCCTACGCTTCTCACTCCCTTCAGTATTTAGTCACTCACTCACTGCCAGATCGTTCTCCACATTCATGCCAGACCTTCCAGCACTTTCTTGTGGACCGATTCTCCGTGCCGACCCTGCCTGTCTTGGACTACCCCGTCTCGCCCCCGCCCGGTAATCCACCCGGTCTTCTGTCCGCGACCACGTCGTGTCCCAGTGACTCTGTAAACTGTTTGTTTGCATTGAGGAATGTGGAACTGGGTCCTCACTCGTTACAAGATCTCTTCCGGGTGGTTGTTCATTCTCTGTCCTCCAACAGGACAGCTGGTGGATGGTCCTCAGTTCGGGGTGAGTCCTCCTCCGTGGGACGTCCCGGTGTCCCTGCCGCCGAGGTACGCCGACCGGGTGGAGAAGGTCCCCGTGCCCCACTCGTCTTTCGTGAAGCTGTGTCACAAGTGCCACGGCTGTGGAAGGACTCGCTGTGGACACTGCCACGGGAGAGGCCAGGTGAGATGTCCTCAGCACCAGTGGACGGAGGAGGTGGAGACGTCTCCGCATACGTCTATGGATTTCTATAAAATGGTCAAATACACGGACGTCATTCCTCTATTGATGAATTCCTGGTTTTGTGTAAAACACGGATGAAGATAAGCGACTGAAGCTTCGACTGTAAACTTCTTTTTCAATATTTATTATTCATTTTTATTGAACATTTCAGCATTACATTTATTACAGATTTTACGAAGAGACATCAAAAGAAACACATTCACGTAAATACAATTAGAAACGTATAATATAAGAGTCTTATCTTATGAGCTATGCTATATATAGTGATTTACTACATCCAGAAGAATCTTCCATATTAGTATATGTATGTATGTCTGTTTCATGGGCTCCTCTGGTGTTACAGAAGCGCTGCACGTTTTGTCATGGCAACGGGCGCTCCAGGAACAAGCAATGCACTTCCTGTCGCGGCCGAGGGCGCAAGAGGTGGGCCTCTTATTTCATACGTTATCTGGGCCTCGACAGCTCTGCTCGTCTCAACGTATTTGCACAAATGCTTTCATGTTTCACCCCCCTGCAGGTGCACCTTCTGTCACGGCCACGGACACAACACCTGCTCCGTGTGCCACGGCAGCAAGAACCTGCTGCACTCCATCCTGCTCACCGTCACCTGGTAGGTCAGAGGTCAGAGGTCCTTTGTCTCAAAGTCATTAGTACAAGTGTGTGTGTGTGTGTGTGTGTGTGTGTGTGTGTGTGTGTGTGTGTGCGCCTGCAGGAAGAACGACATCAGCGACTACATCCCGGACCGCCAGCCAGACTTCCCCGACAAGAAGTTTGAGAAGGTGACCGGAGACCCTTTCTTTGTGGACGAGAGCGTTCTGGTAGGAAAACAAAAGGCTTCTTTTGCTTTAGTAATGAGGTGATGGGGGGGTCAGACTCGCTGATGGACCGTGTCCTCCCAGGTTTACCCGATCCAAGGTTTCCCCGATCAGGAGATCTGCGATGTCTCCAGGAAGATGATTAACGAACACCTCCATCGCTTCAGCTCCACCAGCCGCATCCTGCAGCAGGTACGAGCTCGCCGTCCGATGGAAGGAGGTCTTTCTTCACTCCAAAGTGAAGCAAAAAAGGTCATAAACTAGAATTTAACAAAAGAAAACTACAGTACTAATAGACCCAAACAACTACAAAACAGACACAAAGTCACGTTAACGCTCCAACTCAGATGAGATGATGCTAACGCCGATGCTAACGCCGATGCTAACGCCGATGCTGACCCGCTGTCTGCTCCGCAGCGTCAGACCATCGAGCTGGTGCCGCTGACCCACGCGCTCTACACCTACAACGGGAAGGAGTCCAGCTTCTTCGTCTTCGGGGTGGAGAACAAGGTGTTCGCCTCCAAGTATCCCTCCGCCTGCTCTGTTTTATAGGAACTACGCGCCGTTTCATCGGAAAGAAACATTTACACACAGACCAAGATTTATTATGAAATCAATGTTTCTACTTCAGTCAGCTCAGGTCTCAGATAAGAATCCATCCGTTTTATAACGCACACGTTTTTGTATTTTTCTGTTTTTATATGTGAGATAATGTTCTCTTCTTATTGTTTACTGCCACATTAGGGAACCAGAGGAATGTGTTCGTTACGCAAAACTCACCTTCTGAATTCTGAATAAAGATTGTTTCTGTGTGAAAACATTTAACACAACATCCGTCTCTTTATTTATTATTTATTCATTGTTTGTTATCCTGAAATTCCTATTATGAATCTTCTTACGAAACCAAACCTCTTCATGCTGCGATGACATCATCTTATCGTTAGATGTTTTTGAGATCATCGGATCCACGAGAAGCTCAATTTATGGAGGTTAAGAAATGTTAAATAACACCTTTATACCGTACGGAGAAGCTGAGTTTCTCTTTTAACACATTTGAATTCCTTCCAGCTGATTTATTGAAAGCGGTCACCTCTGCCCACGAGGGGGCGCTCTGGTTCCTTGGACCAGGACGGCTGAAGGTTTGGGGACAACACGTGATGTGGGAAATATGACAACTCCTCCAAAGTGTTTTTGTTGAACTTGTGTCTAACACGCAGGAAGAATGTGTCATCATTTATTTACAACATGATGTTATTGACACAGAAAGAACAAACAGTGTAAATAAACTTTCACCCAAAATAATCCTGAAAAGCTAAAAAACAGCAAACCCTAAAAAACAACACATGAAACTCGTACACAAAAAAACTACAGCGCTCAAATAAAAACGTAGCCGCAGATTTCACCGTAATTTGTCCCAGATTGACTTTCATATGCAAACATTTGATAATATCATATACAACGTCGACAAATCATGAGAACAAAGCCATGGAAAGGAGTTTCTATTTTTTATTCAATTCATTTTACTTTGTATAACCCAAAATCGCAAATTCTTTCTTGGTCAGAGGGCTTTTCAGTCCTTGTAGGGCGACGCGGTGTAACAAGCTCTCGTAGGTGAGGAGGTCATTTTGTGTATTGACGTCGTCCTTTCAATTCTCGTTATGGTGGTTTTGCTTCAATTTGATATCAATCGTTTTGTGTCTCTATTTGTTCATTTTTAATTTCTTTGAGGTAGTTTTCAGTTTATTTTTGAGCAATTTTGAATTATTAGAAATTAGAAAGTTCCATATGTGGTACAATAGATTCAACTTTAACTGAAGGTATTTGTATATTGGGGTGCAGCAAAGAGATCTGAATTGGACATATTTTACTTTCAACAGCCTTTTTTAATAGGAAATGTATTTTTTATCTTATCTTTTATCTATCTATATTGAGTTCTTATTTTAAAGTACGTTGGGGAGAGTTTGGTCTGTTTGAATGTTTGTATATATTTATATCATTTGAATAAACTCTAGCGACACATCTGTGGTGATGTATGAACTCGTTACAAACGTCACGTATCACTCCTCTGTCTTTGAGGGCGGATCTGAAAACTGTCCCAACT
>BMAF01000011.1:20304015-20306515 GCA_014132575.2 Gasterosteus nipponicus
GAAAGAGTTCTTCTTGTTCAGTTTTATTACCTCAGTGCTGATCTGGAGTCAATCAATCTAGTTTCAAGTCTTCTTCATTGCAGCATGATGTTCATTTAGTAGATTATGGCCCATTTAGAGTCAAACGGACCATAAAGCAGGGGATGCTTTAGGGCGGGGCTACACATTGATTGACTGGTCGCTAAGAGTAGCTGCCGGATGCACCTACACAGACTGAGTTAAAGGCAGAGGCTTATTCTTACTTAGTTTGCGGTGCTGTATAAATGCGTGACAATAAAAGTTGGTTTGACGACTTATTTGTTCCTCAAACGCTGAACGAACACGCCGACGTAGCGATGAGACCACGATGCACGAGACATGCTCATCTCACGGGTCTCTCTCCCCCGCAGCTCAGACTGCGAGCCGGCCCACCCGACCTACTCGCGGCCGGCTCTCATGGCGGCGCCGGGAGCCGGAGGGGCGGAGCCTTCTCGGATGCTGATGCTGTGTCTCCTCCCGCTGCTGTGGCTGCAGCCGACGGACGGCGAGGCCCCGAGGCGCGGCGGGCCGCGGCTGCAGCTCTCCCACTCAGGTAGGAAAACGCTCAGAGAGAGGGAGGAGCTCTGATAGGAGGAGGAGCTGTAAGAGAGGGAGGGCCTATGATAGGAGGAGGAGCTGTAAGAGAGGGAGGGGCTCTGATAGGAGGAGGAGCTGTAAGAGAGGGAGGGGCTATGATAGGTGAGGGGCTGTAAGAGAGGGAGGGGCTATGATTGGAGGAGGAGCTCTGAGCTCGTTAGTCGTGCATGTGGTTCCTCAGAGCTCCTCTGATGGGAAGCGTCCAGCTGTTTGTCTCCTTCTTTGACTGTTTGCACATCAGAGTTTCGCTCTCCTTCCTTCCAGTAAAAAGCTTGACTGAGCCGGACCAATTACATCACATTACATCACATTACATCACATGTCATTTATCTGACGCTTTTATCCAAAGCGACTTACATTAAGAACATTTAACCATAAGGACACAAACTCAGAAGAACAAGAAACAAAGTGCAATTTCCTCAAATAAGCCGATGTACAACTTGCTGTAGATAAGAACCATTATAAGTCCAATGTAAGTGCTACAGTTAGTTAGTGTGTTAGTGGAGGTAGAGTCTGAAGAGGTGAGTCTTTAGTCTGAAGATGTGAAGGCTCTCTGTGGTCCTGATGTCTTCAGAGACCTCCTTCCACCATTTAGGAGCAGGACAGCAAAGAGTGGAGATCTGGTCGAGTGTTTTGCTCTCAGCGAGGAGAGAAGCCTGGCTGCAGTTTAAAGGTTTTCAGCTGGAGAGAACTTTACGGCGTGCCGTTACCGTGGGAAACAATGTCCTCCAACACACGGGGAAAGTGAGTTCTTCCTCAGCAGAAACCCTCGATGTGAAACACAGCAGGGGTTAAGAGAGGCCGGGGGGCTCATGAATGTTTGAAGCTGTCGTCATGGACCTACTCACCTTGTTTAAGGTGGGAATGTCACTTCTGTACAAGAAGCAGAGCAGCGGCTCTCCGTGTGTTGGTTAGCGAGACGTCGGTGCAGCGAATCAGCTTCACTGAGCCGGAAGTCATTTTCATTAAAAGGAGGAAGACCACAGGAAGATGAAGACTAGTTTCCATTTCAATGTTCAACGTTCCCGTTCAGACACTTTGTCCTCATTATAAGAGAGTCAGAGCTCGACTTTCACCCCAGAGACCAAAAGTCCCAAGTGGACAGATTCAAGTCATGCAAATTTGTCTTCAATTCAATTCATTTTTATTTTGTAAAGCCCAACATTGCAAATGACAAATTTGCCTCAGAAGGCTTGACAGTCTGTACACATGCGACGTCCTCTGTCCTGAAACCCTCCCATCAATCACAGGAAGAAGCCGTGATTGATGTCGTGTGAGTCTTCAGCTGCCAGTTCATAGACGTTAAAAACCTGGTCTCTCCTTGAGAGCAGAACAGGATCTCACTCTGCAGTAGATCTCATGATGTCACTGTGTGTGTGTGTGTGTGTGTGTGTGTGTGTGTGTGTGTGTGTACAGCAGCAGCTCGTGGTTTCCATGGCAGTAAAGTGGAAGCTCTCGCTGCGTTTGTAGCTGCACGATCAACATTATAGAAACTATTAAGATTTATGAGCCAGATACTCAGACAGGAGCTTCAGGGGGAAACACACACACACACACACACAGACGCACACCCTGTGTGCGTCACAGCTGACCCAGTGTTTGACCTGAGCAGGAATCCACAGAGACCAGCCCTCATCCTGCAGGGAGACACACTCTGTTAACCTTTAACCTGACAGGAGTGTGTGTGTGTGTTCTTCTACTCACCTTCCATCCACCTTCTATCCACCTTCCATCCACCTTCTATCCACCTTCTATCTACCTTCTATCCACCTTCTATCCATCTTCTACTCACCTTCCATCCACCTTCTATCCACCTTCTATCCATCTTCTATCCACCTTCCATCCACCTTCCATCCACCTTCTATCCATCTTCTACTCACCTTCC
>BMAF01000011.1:20311515-20319173 GCA_014132575.2 Gasterosteus nipponicus
ACAGGAACGGTCCGTTTCCCATGAACATGAACATGAAGCTCACGTTGGTCCCTCTCAGATCTGAGGAACGGCTCGGCCCTCTTCTGGGAGGGCGGAGTCAGCGGCGGCTACCGGGCCCTGCTATTGGACGAGGATGGAAGGTGGCTGCTGGTGGGGGGGAAGGACCACGTCTACCTGCTGAGGGCGGACGGCCCGGACCTCAAGGCGCACGCGGTGAGGACGCCACAGCACATTGACAAGTTAAAAAGAATCCAGAAGACGTCTGACTTCCTGTCCCTGTCCAGCAGGTCCACTGGCCGGCCTCCACGGAGAACGTGCGGCGCTGCCAGCTCGCCGGCAAGAGTCTGCAGGTACACGAGTAAAAACGGCGTCACCATCGGAACATAACGTGTTAATCGCGCTCACATAACAACCGTTTAGTTTTCATCCGCTAAGCTGCTGCGGGGCCATGAGGGGGGGCGATAGCTAGCTAAAAGAACAGGTTTGTGCTAAGCTACGTTAGCTTGCCGTGCTATCTAAATTAGCGTGTTTGCTTTCTTCTGCTGCAAACCGGAACCTTGTGTTTCCTCTTCGTCCCCAGACGGACTGCGCCAACTTTGTGCGTCTGCTGCAGCCGCTCAACAAAACCCACGTGTACGCCTGTGGGACCGGAGCCTTCCACCCGCAGTGCGCCTACCTGCGCCTGGGCCCCTCCCCACAGGTGTTCCCATTCATGCTCCGTCTCTTCGGGAGGTCATGTGACCGCGGTGGAGGGCCTCTGTGCTCTAATGTCCAGTCATGTGACCGTGGTCTCTCTCCGCCCCCCCCCCTCCAGGAGCCTTTGTCCCTACTGTCCCACACAGTGGAGTCCGGCAGAGGGAAATGTCCCTTCAGTCCCACGCAGCCGTTCACCGCTCGATTGACAGGTGGGAACCAGGAAATGAGGCCCTATGGTTGGATTACTATTTCTGTTCCCTCCCTCGTTGACGTGCTTCCGTCCCCTCAGACGGTGAGCTCTACGCAGGGACCTCCGTGGACTTCATGGGGGTCAACGCTGCCATCTTCCGTTCTCCGGTCCGGGGCAGCAGTCACAATCACATCCGGACCGAAGCCAACGACCAGAACTGGCTCAACGGTGAGAAGCTCCGCCTCCATTATGATGATGATCACCTGACCAGAACTAACTCCTACATGCCCCCCTCCCATTCAGAGCCCGACTTCGTGGGCTCCTTCTCCATCCCCGACACCCACAGCCCGGACGACGACAAGATCTACTTGTTCTTCAGGGAGCGGGCGGCGGAGGCCGGCCAGTGGGACCAGCGGGTTTACAGCCGCGTGGCTCGAGTCTGCAAGGTAGACACGGAATCTATATGTATGAAAACAGCATTCTTGATCTTTACGGAGTGAACATGAGGGGTCTCCGTCCACCAGCTTAAAATGAAGATATTAATTTCATAACAGAGATGTCAGCCATTGTCCTTCTTCTTCTTCATGTCCCTCTTCTGCAGAACGACGTCGGAGGGAAGCGGAGTCTCATCAACCGCTGGACCACCTTCCTCAAGGCCCGACTGGTCTGCTCCGTCCCCGGCCCGTCCGGGGTCGACACGCACTTCGACGAGGCTCGGTGAGATCCCCCTCCTTCCTCCCTTCATTCCTTGCTGCCTTCCTTCCTTCCTTCCTTCCTCTCGGCCTCTTCTTTCATCCTCATTGTTTTTTTTCTGAATCCATCATCTTTGAAGACGAGGTTCGGCCATCACGAGCTTCCCTCCCTTTCTCCTTCTTGTTTTTAATGAATATACAATGAATACATGTGTAGACTTGCAGAGACAGAGTCCGTATAATGAGCAGTAACAAGGAATGCAGCTGCTTGCAGACCACCGTGGTCGGTGAAATGATGCTGCAGGTATTCGTCGTTTGACTGAATCGGAGGAACTAAGAGCTGTTGAATCCGACCTCAGGAGACCGACGGTTCATGTCGCTGCCATCAAAGGTTAAAGCTCTCACTGTGTCTTCTAGAGGACATCTTTGTTCTGGAGACCAAGGACCCTCAGAACCCGGCCGTCTATGGCGTCTTCAGCACCTCTAGGTGAGAGGACGCACCAGTGTCAATGTCCAACGTGTCCTCACGCAACAGTTCTTATGAAAGATTATAAAAAGTGAATTCTCCTTTTGTCAAGTCCAGCTGATCCCAGTCAGCCTGGGCTCTTCAGAATACTGCTTAGTTCCTCAACTACTTGAGGAAGAAAATGGCAGTTTGAGTTCAAATAACTCGATAACTAAATGGCTGCTGATAAAAATCCCAAACCAGAAAAAGGCTCTCTGAGCATTTATTTAAAAAAAGATTTCCACGTGTTAGCAATGTTGCCTGCGGTGTGTTCGGGGACCGTTGAAATAAACAACGTGGTTTTGATGTTGGAAGGGAACTCTTCTGTGCCCCCCTCAGCTCGGTGTTTCCCGGCTCGGCGGTGTGCGCGTACTCGATGGCGTCCATCCGAGCGGCTTTCAGCGGGCCCTTCGCCCACAAGGAGGGCCCCGACTCCGCTGGGTGGAGTACAAGGGCCGCATCCCGTACCCGAGGCCCGGCACGGTGAGTCCGCTCGTCATGAAGAAAGATGGAGGCGGTTCAGTTCTTCTCACAATCAACACGAGACGTTTACGGGTCATGCATTTAAGCCCAGCATTGACCCCCCTGCGACCCCCCAGTGTCCCAGCGAGACGTACGACGCGCTGCACAAGTCCACCCGGGACTTCCCCGACGAGCTGGTGAGCTTCATGCGGCAGCACCAGCTGATGTGGGAGGCCGTGCTGCCCCTGGGGGGGCGGCCTGTGCTGACCCGGGTCAACGCCCCCTCCGCCCTGAGGAGGCTGGTGGTGGACCGGGTGGAGGCCGAGGACGGCCCGTACGACGTCCTGCACCTGGGCACAGGTGAGGGGGGGCGGGGGACAGCGCTACTCACAGGGTGTGTGTGTGTGTGTGTGTGTGCGTGTGTGTCTGTCTGTTAAAGCTGCATTCTGTGTAGTGACCAGCAGGGGGCGACTCCTCTGGTGAGGAAATGACTCTACTTCTCTCTTGATTTATTCCCTCAGTAAACATTGTAAACATGAGTTTATGGTCTCAGTCTCTAGTTTCAAGTCTTCTTCAACACAACATGATGTTCATTTAGTGACTTATGGTCCATTTAGAGTCAAACAGACCATAAACCAGGGGATGCTTTAGGGGGCGGGGCTACATGCTGATTGACAGGTCTCTAACACAGTCAGAAAAACAGTCAGGTTTTATCATAATTCATTTGAATGAAGTGTTTGTTTGAACACGTGAGCGGTTCTTTGTGTTGGTGTGTAAAGTCAATGCTCCTTCGTGTCGATGCTCCCAGATGATGGGAAGGTGCTGAAGGCGGTGTCGTTTGTCAAAGACAGCCTGGACATGGAGGAGATCATCCTGGAGGAGCTGACCATCTTCAAGGTGGGACAATAAAAGAAGAAAAAGGTTGAAGACCCCTGTATTATACCATCCTTAAACTGAATGTAGGAAAGCAGGTTTTTAATAATCCATCCATTTTCCTTTTTGTCCTGAAGAGTCCGACTCCCATCCTGAGCATGGAGCTGTCCACCAAGAGAGTAGGTCCATTTATCTTCATATCTCACTTTCTATCTGTCTTTGTGTCTCACTGTGACTTTTATACAATCATCACCCGGTATGTCGTGACTCTTCTTCAATAAAACAAAAGGGTTGTTTCATACGTGAAATGAATTCCAGTTGCGGGAAACTTTATATTCAAACTAATCGTATGATAATGTATGAGATCTGCTATTGAGTCAGCCTGTCTCACCTCCCTTCTTCTCCCTGTCTCCCTGCCTGTCTCCCCATCACAGCAACAGCTATTTGTGTCCAGTGAGGAGGGGGTGGCCCAGCTGGGGCTCCAGAGGTGTGATCTGTACGGGTCCGACTGTGCCGAGTGCTGCCTGGCCAGAGACCCCTACTGCTCCTGGGACGGCCAGACCTGCTCCACCTACTTCCCCTCCACCAGGAGGTAGGGACGTGTATCTATTACATACTATTTAAGCTGTTACACCCCCCTGTCCCATAACAGACATCTCTATTGGTTTTGTTTTTTAAAGCCATGCTAACCTCTCCACTGTCCAACCTCCAATTATGTAAAGTGAAGCTAAAGCTTCATGTGTTAAAGCTGCATCCTGTGTGGTGACCAGCAGGGGGCGACTCCTCTGCTCCCATAGACGTCTATGAGGAAATGACTCTACTTTCTCTAGTGACCAGCAGGGGCGACTCCTCTGCTCCCATAGACGTCTTGAGGAAATGACTCTACTTCTCTGTAGTGACCAGCAGGGGGCGACTCCTCTGCTCCCATAGACGTCTATGAGGAAATGACTCTACTTCACTGTAGTGACCAGCAGGGGGCGACTCCTCTGCTCCCATAGACGTCTATGAGGAAATGACTCTACTTCTCTGTAGTGACCAGCAGGGGCGACTCCTCTGCTCCCATAGACGTCTATGAGGAAATGACTCTACTTCTCTGTAGTGACCAGCAGGGGCACTCCTCTGCTCCCATAGACGTCTATGAGGAAATGACTCTACTTCTCTTAGTGACTCCTCTGTCCCTAGACGTCTATGAGAAATGACTCTACTTCTCTCTTGATTTATTCCCTTAGTAAACATTGTAAACATGAGTTTATGTCTCAGTCTCTAGTTTCAAGTCTTCTTCAACACAACATGATGTTCATTTAGTGAATTATGGTCCATTTATTTCTCTGTGTTCTACCCAAAAATATGGTCACTTCTTGTTTGACTGGTTATAGAAAGCAAAATGTCAACAGTCAAATTGCCCAACTGCACCATGGTTGGTGTAACAATGTGATATTGTTGTTATTAATTGTTTTTAAATGTTGTTAAAGATTTGGGCGGCTTCAGGAGTCTCATGGAGAATCATCTGCATGTGAACAGAGAGAAGAGAAAAAATGAATGAACACGCAAGAGGATAAATATAATAAATAATAAACTTTCAGACTAGTGGAGAGAAACACATTGGCCGTTAGACCTGTAGACATGTTCCTGTGTGAAGGGCGTGAGGAGAGGACGGGGTCAGAGGGGTCAGAGGGGACAGAGGGGACAGAGGTGGGTCAATGGACACATGACTGAACAGTTCACAAGGCTGGAACAACACTCAGTGTTTGCAAAGCCTGTTTCCTCGTAGCTCCGGGATTCTTCCCCGCGAGGAGCCAACAGAAGCCCAGCAGCAACAAAGAGGAGGAGCCAGTGCTCCAAGACGGCATCATCTCGTCTTTACTGTCCACGCAGTCAGACATGTCAGCATGCAAATATTACAATCGCAGTCAGAATAACACAGGACATCCGTTTATGTGTGTGTGCGCCAGGCGGGCTCGGAGACAGGATGTAAAGCACGGAGACCCCTGGAGCCAGTGTCCCGTCACCGAGGACAGTAAGGACATCCGCCGCCTGATGTCGAATTAACTGCTTCTGTTTGGAATGTTCACCCATGTGCTGAGAAAGAGGATCTACGCGCACACAAACACATCTACGATATATTTATACGTTGGTCAACTGACAATTAATCTGTCAAATGCCGCAGATTTTTGCAAAATAACTGTAAACACAGAAGACAATTTTCATACTTTGCTTTTGAATAAATATTAATTAATAATCACCACCTCATCAACGTCACTACATTATACAAAAAAGAATACAGCCCTTAACATGAACAAGCTTTGATACAGACGCCCTCTAGAGGTCAGACTGAGTAACTGCAGGTTTCTCTTGATCAACTGACTTTATTACAATACACCAAGGATGTGATATTTGGTTCATATTGGCTATAATCTTTTAAGCATCCTTTCTGCTGCCATAGTTACAGGGATGTCATCGTTGTTATGGTTGAAATCAAAACGTCTGCTTGTTTAGAATTGGAATATTCCCACAATTATAATCCGTTCCCCCCCCCTTCAGACCTGGACTCTGTGGAGGTGAAGCCGGTGTTCGGCGTCGAGGGGAACGCCACCTTCCTGGAGTGCGTCCCTCGCTCGCCGCAGGCGGCGCTCCGCTGGACGCTGCAGCCCGCCGAGGACCAGGAGCTCCGAGAGGCGAGTCGACGTTCAAACTGAGAGGAGTCTCTCCTCGGCTCCCCGGATATTCAAACGGCGTATTGTTAATACCAGTCCATCATAGTGTGTCGCCTCTCTCCCCCCCCCAGCTCCCTCAGAGCGGCGAGGACGGCCGCTTCCTCCACACCGGGCGGGGGCTGCTGGTCCAACGCCTGCAGGCGGCCGACTCGGGCCTCTACACCTGCGCCGGCCACGAGCACTCCTACCGCCAGGTGCTGGCCCGCTACCGCGCCCACGTCATCCCCAGCCGCGGCCTGCGCCGCCCGCCGGACCCCCCGGCTCCGGGTCTGTGGAACTCCTGGCCCCCCCAGCAGCTTCCGCCCAAGAGCTACAAGGACTTGCGGCGGCTGGGCGTGGAGCAGGACTGCGAGCAGCTGTGGCACCGAGAGAAGCGGCGGCAGCAGAAGCTGCGCAGCCTGAAGCTGAGGCAGGAGAGCCAGAAGGCCCGCGTGAGGAGGAACAACCCCCCGCAGGCTGCGCTCTGGTCCACGGGGGGGTCGCTGGTCCGCAACGAGGAAAAGTTTCCCCCACAAGGAGAGCAATAACGCCCTCCCGGGAAAAAATGACTTTACTTTGTCCTCATCCAAAATATTTCGCCATTTAGACACAAAAATGATGAACAACTTCATTCTAAATTTAGAATATTTGATTTGTATTATGCATTTCTGTTTAAAATAGCTTCAGTTAACACATAAGAGAGCAAGGCAATGTTACGCTATGAACGCTGTCAACATATTCACCTCCTTATCATGGAAGCTCACGCTGTCTGGGCTCTCTTTAAGAAGCCAGACTCCATTGGTAAAAATTGGGATTTGACCTCTGAACTCAGGAGCTGCTGCTCTGATCAACCGGTTTGTTTGAATCATTGAGTGACTTTGGTGTTTTAAGGGTTTGTTCACAAACAGCATGAACTCACGAGGCGACAGAGGCGGCGTTGCAAAACATCACAACAAAAACTAGTACTTGTAATATTTTCTTTTCCTTGAATGTTATGGATTTCGGCCACAAGTCAACCATCCTTTTTTTCTGTCTAAACAATATATTTCAACCTGAAGATGGCACCAGATTGAAGATGTATCAGGACCTCACGCACAATGCAGACAGCAATATGTAAACTATATATATTTACATATATCACACCGATGTTCTGAGCCAGTTATGTAAAGCTTATGAAGTCTGCAGTGGAACTAATAGTTGTATTCACACCCATATGTATTAAATAACTATTTTTTTAATAGTATTCTTACTTTGTTTGTTCAGATGAACTTGTATGTTTTTTTACTTTCATATAATAAAATTGTCTTCATGTGAATAAGCCCCCAAAGGTTGTAATATAATAAAAAATGAAAACATTCACGGATGTTAATATTTTTTGCAATATAATAATTACATTTTTTTTACCATGTCATTTTGTCAATATATTTGCTTTTTTTGCAAAGATTTTTTGACCAAATATTTGTTGACTTTTTTTTCGATGACATTTGTTAACAAGTTTGACTTAAAAACATTTTTAGCAATACGTAAAATTGAAACGAAGTACACTG
>BMAF01000011.1:20329173-20394173 GCA_014132575.2 Gasterosteus nipponicus
CTGACAATTAATCTGTCAAATGCCGCAGATTTTTGCAAAATAACTGTAAACACAGAAGACAATTTTCATACTTTGCTTTTTTGAATAAATATTAATTAATAATCACCACCTCATCAACGTCACTACATTATACAAAAAAGAATACAGCCCTTAAACATGAACAAGCGATACAGACGCCTCTAGAGTGTCAGACTGAGTAACTGCAGGTTTCCTTGGATCAACTGACTTTATTACAACAATACACCAAGGATGTGATATTTGGTTCATATTGGCTATAATCTTTTAAGCATCCTTTCTGCTGCCATAGTTACAGGGATGTCATCGTTGCTAAGGTTGAAATCAAAACGTCTGCTTGTTTAGAATTGAATATTCCCACAATTATAACCGTTTTCGCCCCGCCCCTTCAGACCTGACTCTGTGGGAGGTGAAGCCGGTGAATCGGGCGGGAGGGGAACGCCACCTTTCCTGAGGTGTCCTCGCCGCAGGCGGCGCCCGCTGACGCTGCAGCCCGCCGAGACCAGGAGCTCCGAGAGGCGAGCCGACGCTCAAACTGGAGAGGAGTCTCCGGCTCCCCGGATATTCAAACGCGACAGTTAATACCAGTCCATCATAGTGTGTCGCCTCCCCCAGCGCAAATCAGAGCGAGGACGCCGCTCTCCACACCGGGCGGGGCTGCTGGTCCAACGCCTGCAGGCGTCCGACTCTCGGCCTCTACACCTGCGCCGGCCACGAGCACTCCTACCGCCAGGTGCTGCCCGCACCGTCCACGTCATCCCCAGCCGCGGCCTGTGCCGCCCGCGTTCCCCCCGGCTCGGTCTGTGGAACTCCTGGCCCCTCTAGCAGCTTCCGCCAAGAGCTACAAGGACTTGCGGCGGCTGGAAGTGAGCAGGACTGCAGCTGTGGCACTGAGAGAAGCGGCGGCAGCAGAAGCTGCGCAGCCTGAAGCTGAGGCAGGAGAGCCAGAAGGCCCGCGTGAGGAGGAACAACCCCCCGCAGGCTGCGCTCTGGTCCACGGGGGGGTCGCTGGTCCGCAACGAGGAAAAGTTTCCCCCACAAGGAGAGCACTAACGCCCTCCCGGGAAAAAATGACTTTACTTTGTCCTCATCCAAAATATTTCGCCATTTAGACACAAAAATGATGAACAACTTCATTCTAAATTTAGAATATTTGATTTGTATTATGCATTTCTGTTTAAAATAGCTTCAGTTAACACATAAGAGAGCAAGGCAATGTTACGCTATGAACGCTGTCAACATATTCACCTCCTTATCATGGAAGCTCACGCTGTCTGGGCTCTCTTTAAGAAGCCAGACTCCATTGGTAAAAATTGGGATTTGACCTCTGAACTCAGGAGCTGCTGCTCTGATCAACCGGTTTGTTTGAATCATTGAGTGACTTTGGTGTTTTAAGGGTTTGTTCACAAACAGCATGAACTCACGAGGCGACAGAGGCGGCAAGGTAAAACATCACAACAAAAACTAGTACTTGTAATATTTTCTTTTTCCTTGAATGTTATGGATTTCGGCCACAAGTCAACCATCCTTTTTTTCTGTCTAAACAATATATTTCAACCTGAAGATGGCACCAGATTGAAGATGTATCAGGACCTCACGCACAATGCAGACAGCAATATGTAAACTATATATATTTACATATATCACACCGATGTTACGAGCCAGTTATGTAAAGCTTATGAAGTCTGCAGTGGAACTAATAGTTATTATTCACACCCATATGTATTAAATAACTATTTTTTTAATAGTATTCTTACTTTGTTTGTTCAGATGAACTTGTATGTTTTTTTACTTTCAATATTAATAAAATTGTCTTCATGTGAATAAGCCCCCAAAGGTTGTATATAATAAAAAAATGAAAACATTCACGGATGTTAATATTTTTTGCAACATAATTAATTACATTTTTTTTACCATGTCATTTTGTCAATATATTTTGGCTTTTTTTGCAAAAAGATTTTTGACCAAATATTTGTTGACTTTTTTTCGATGACATTTGTTAACAAGTTTGACTTAAAAACATTTTTCGACCAAATATTTTGACTTTTCTTTCACGATATTTTGTTGATCGAATATATTTTTTTATTCCATGACATTTTTAAACCTTATATATTTTACCTTTTGAAATTTTTTTTTGACCTAATATTATTTTGGACTTGTTTCCCACACGACATTTTCCCGCCCTACCTGTGCGTGAGCTGTGTAGTTGCGTAACGCCAGACAGTGGCAGCGTAGTGTTGCAGACTTACCAATGAAGACACCACAGAAGAAGAAGTGCAAGAGCGTTTCCGGTTTGGACCGTTTGAACCGTTTGAATCGGCACCGATGGATTCTAGTCGCGATTGATGCGACAGTAGCGGATATTTTGTATTCCTCTCGGCGGGCAAAGGTAAAGAGGAGTTCACTCCAAGCATTTAAGTTTCACTCAAAGTGTTTGTTAACACTGAGTTTAGGTCACTTTCTGTTTGTTCTCGTAGCTTCGCTAGCTAGCCGGCTCATGCTAGCTAAGCTAACGTTAGGTCAGTTGAGACCAATGGTCACACAACAAACAACTAGCGTTAGCTTCATGTCTTCACAGCATCCAGTTGTGTGAATGATCAGCCGGTTTGTCCCGTGAGAAGCTAAGCGCAAGCCAGCTAAGCCCGGTGCTATCTGTGGTTGAATAGATTAAAAGTTCTCTTCGTGTTTACCTCCTTCAGTGGGCTCCAAGTGGACCGTCAACTGGGCATCAACAAGGGGGTCAAACATGGCTGCTCCGACTCTACAGCAGCCCAGCTTCCTGCTGGTGAGTCCCTCCTGACCGGGTTGTGTCTCCCCGGGATTCACGCAACGTGCTCATGCATCCATGTGTTGTGTTGTCTGCAGGTCAACCTGAAAAGCGATTCCACCACCAAACCTCTCCTCCAGCGATGCCAAGATCTGGTGAAGATCATCGACGAGTATCCTGCAAAGGTACTGTTACCTTTTTACTTTCGCTTTTAAAGCCACGAGGTTGCTGACGTCACTTCAGGAGGCAGCGTGGACACCTCTTACTATGGCGTTATTATAATTAGAATACAAGTTTAAAACAACGAATCAGAAAAGGACAGCAAAGATATTGGGTATACTGAGCACGATCTGCTGTATTCACGACATATTTACCAACTCCTCTGAGGTTCCTTGCAGTACATCAGCCTTCACAGGGAACAGTTGTTCATGATTCATAAATGCCACATGGTCAACGTGTGGCACTTCCAACCAAACATTCAGGACAGACCTAAGTAGCTCGCACCAGAGCGCTGTTTTTAGACGGCTTTAAATACTTTTTGCTGGGGGGCTTCTCTTTAGGAGCTCCACCTCATCCTCCCTTGGCTGGTGGAGAGCGTGTTCGGCAGTCTGGACGGCTGCACCGCCGGCTGGAACCTGCGACTCCTTCACGCGCGGAGCAACGAGTACAACGTCGTTCTGGAGTTTCTGAGCCCCAGGTAGACCCCCCCCGTGTAGCTTTGTTCCGTCGGGTCAGAAGAAGTCACTCATTCTTGTCTCCTTGTGTTCTTTCTTCACAGCGGGCCAATGATGAAGCTTGTGTATAAACTTCAAGCAGAAGAGTACAAATATGAAATCCCCGTCAATTATCTCCCCGTAAGAATGTTTGTCTCTCTCGCTCCGTTGAAACCTTTGAAATGACGTTAGCCCACCTAGCGGACCCTAAACATCTGGTGCGCTGTTTAATTTGGTTTGATTGATTTATTTGGGCAATGCACATTAATACAACACTGTAACTGTGTACAGATTTTTCATCTGTCGTCCCAAGCTGTGTGTTTGTTTACCCACCCTGTGTGTCCCGCAGGGTCCCGTTAAGGTCTGCATCCAGCAGGGGATCCTCCCAGAATGCCCTCTGTTCCACAACAAGCTGCAGTTCCCCCTCTCTGGTCTGCTGACTCTGAACCTGGCTCTCAGTATCCTTCCCTGCAGAGAAAACTAAATGATGATGACAATGTTCTACACATCTATGTCTTTTCTATTATGGCGGCGTGTTTAAAATGCCTCGTTTTGTCTGAACAACACCTCAATCTGTGAATATATATATATATATATATATATATATATACATACATATATTACTTCAATAAGTGACATGGAAGAAGCAAAGCATAGTCTTGTTGACCCGGCGACCTGACAACCTTTTACTCCACGGCAATGTGACTAGTGAATCAATCAGGCTGTGATCTTGCGTCGAATTCGTCTTTGGAATTGAAGCCACAGATGTTTATGATTTCTGACTCCGACTCCAAGTTGTTTTTCCTCAACATTGTGCAGATCCTTTTGAGTTCTTTATGTTCCATTTTGCCTCCTGTCTCATCACGCCAAAGGTCAGTTTAATAAGAAATACAAATGTGTGATATGTAGTTTAAAGCACGTGTTGAAAATGCCGTAGTCGGGCCTCTGTGGTTCGTGCCGTTGGAAGACTTAATGCTGCTTGTTTCTCAGAGTTACCCTCAAAGCGCCCACGTGAGCTCCACTGACAGCGCCTACTTTGTGCTGGTGGACACGTACCTGAAGTACTTCCTACCCGGTGAAGGAAGCGTTCCGCCCTCCCCCTTCTCTGACTCCAGAGGCTCCGTCACTGCTCCGTCACCCAGGTAGCCGTGATGGCTGATGGATAAAATATGTTTGATAATGTGTAAACAGGCGCTTTTAGATGATGGTCTGTTTGACTCTAAATGGACCATAAGTCACTAAATGAACATCATGTTGTATTAAAGAAGACTTGAAACTAGAGACTGAGACCATAAACTCATGTTTACAATGTTTACTGAGGGAATAAATCAAGTCATTTCCTCATAGAAGACGACGTCTATGGGAGCAGAGGAGTCGCCCCCTGCTGGTCACCACAGAGAACGCAGCTTTGCCATTTGGGGAGAATGTTTCCAGACTCGTTTCTGTTTCCACAGATCTTCCAGCGTGTCTTTGGCCGGTTACGGCGTCCACAGCCCGAGTCTCCTGAAGCATCACATATTCCACCAACCGTCTGTCAACGCCGACCCGGCGGCTCAGGAGATCTGGAGGTCCGAGACGCTGCTGCAGGTGAGCCACCACGGTTCTACGGTGCAATAAAGATAATTAATGAATTCATTAAATAAAACCTGTGTGTTCATGAAATATTGATGCAATATAGAGACGTGTGTTATTCCTCAGATGTTTGTGGAGATCTGGCTCCATCACTACTCCTTAGAGATGTACCAGAAGCTGCAGTCCCCTCAGGTAAAGGTAAGATACATTTCACACACCCCACCTCTTGGCTGTTAGTGAAACACAAAGACACCAGAGTCTGATTCTAAAGCAGTGTAGTTCCCATTAGCATGAAGCTTCCAACTACTGTGTGCAGACGTCTGAGCCACAGAGCAAGAGACCCCGTTAGCGGTTAGCTTCTCCCCCATCCACGGGCGTGTGTGTGTGTGTGTGTGTGTGTGTGTGTCACTGCGTTTAGCAGCATGTGTTCCCTGTAGCGACGCTTTAGCTTCCTCTCACGTCCTCTGTGTGTGTGTGTCAGTCACACCCAGTGTGGTGCAGACCCGTCCTAGTGGAGGTCTTTGGGTCATCAGACGTTCTCATAGACGCTACAGTGTTGTTGTTTAAATGCATGAATGTCAGCGAGCGTGATGTTAGAATTATTATAGTCCTGATTCCTCTTCGTACACACAGAGATGAAATAAAGTTGTGATCGCTTGCTTTAAATCTTAAACATTGACTGCAGAACTTTGCGGCACATTAAAAGCAGAGATTCCATTTCCTGTTGATCCGAGTGAGACCTCACGCTGTTTGTTCACCTTCATGCGCCGTCTAGCAGCGACGCACAGCCACAGTCTGAACTAATGGAGGCTGTGTGTCTGACGGTTAAGCTGTCTGGAGGTCAAAAGCCTTCCCTTTGACCCCCCGTGTACATCTCCGCTCTTTAACGTTGACTCGTGTTGTCTTTTGTTGACTGATCCTGTCTCACGTTGACTTGTGGTGTCCTGTGTGTTTGAAGAGCGAAGCTGTGAGATTCAACGTGTTGTTTGTTCTGGACCTGACAAACATCTTAGTGCTTATTTCTTGCCTCAGATAAAGTCTCACAGCTTTGAGTTCTCTATTAATAGTGTCTAACATCGGGGATGGGAATCCTTCAGTGGAAATGATTTAAATGAACCTAAAACCAGTAAAACACAGTTGGTGGAATCCCTTTGATCGTCACCCAAATACTGCTCATTGATTGGTTCATTGATCCTGCAGTGATTCCCGTCCCTATGACCTGTCGGCGTTGTGTTGCTACAGTCAACATCTCATTTGTCTTTGTCTCCCTCCTTCTTCTCACCCGAATGTCTTCCTCTGCTTTCTTTTCCTTCATTTCGTATTTGGTTGCCACCAACTGTCTCCTGTGTGCATTCCTCCTCCCTTCCTCCCTCCCTCCCTCTCTCCTCCTCCCTTATCGCCGCCCTTCTCTCGCTCCACGCTGCTGTTTCCTCCCCCTCCACCTCCTCTCCCTCCTGGTGGTAACGGGTGGAACAGCTGGCGCTGCTGCAGTACCGCCTCAGCATGTCCAGCATGCCGAGTCAACCCTTCGCCCCACCAGGCTCTGGGACCCTCCACACCTACCAAGTACTTGTACCTTTTCATTCACCCCCCTTCGTCAAGCAGAAGGGTTCTTCTCTGCAGACATCGTCACTCATTCACATCACAGCAGCACCAAAACCCAAATTAAAAAACACAGTCCAGCTTTTTAAAATACGACCTGCGGACCTTCAGGTCAGTAATTCTGCTGCTGCGATGTGTCTCTTTAAGGGTGTACTGATGCCCGTCGGCACGGCAACGCTGACTCGCCACTCCTGAATAACCCACCACGCAAATAACAATTCACTAAGTCATTCACCCGTACGAGCGAGCTCGCTTCCATCTACGAGCTGAGCAAAACAACGATCCCTTTATTAACTTACATATATGTCTAAGTATGTTTACTTTACTCTATAAGCGTTTATCACTTCGTACCGCTGAGAAGTAACCCTGTGTGTCTTTGCTTGTTGTTTTTATACGCATGCTTCTTACTGAGTTTCTTTTGAGTAAAGCAAAAGCTCCTTCTACATCTGAACAATCTTTCTCTACATGCCAGTCATCTACTTATTGGGTGTATTGATTATGATTGATTTACATATTTAGAGCTTGTTTGCTTGCTTTTTTTTTCTTTTGACAAATCAGCTTTGTAGTTTGTGGCTAAAAGAGCACAGAGGTCCCGCCTTCCTCCCAAAGCGTCCCTCTGATGTTAATCCGATAAGCTGCAGACCCGCAAACCTTTTGCCGTTTTGAAATCAAATCATGGGGGTGTAGGGGGGGGGGTCAGCTGACCGGCCAGCGTCTCTGAGATTGGACTGACTCAAGGAGAAAAGGTGATGTCGTGATCTTCAATGAAACATCTTTGAGGTGACGTGATGAGCCTCGGCCAATCAGCGTTGAGATCTCCGCAGCGTCTTCATCCTCCTCCTCCTCAGTCCTCAGCGGTGCTGCAACGTGGCCACTTCCCACCCTGACTTCTTTTGTGGTGTTTATATTTAGCAGAGCGCACCGATCTGATGGACGCTTCCCTCTAAACTTCCAACCAAACCCTTCGTAGGCGGAACACCTCTGAGCTCTTTAGCAGAAAGCGCTTCCGGGGCGGCTTGGAGGCTTTCAGCCCGAGGGCTGCGCTCTGATTGGCTGCGCTCTGCTTGGCTGCGCTCTGATTGGCTGCACTCTGACTGGCTGCGCTCTGATTGGCTGGTCTTGGGGCTGCGCTCTGATTGGCTGCGATTGGCACTGTTGCTCCATGTGACCTCTTGTCTCCCCAGGAGCCGTTCAGCCCGACGGAGGAGCACGTCCTGGTGGTGCGTCTGCTGGTCAAACACCTCCACGCCTTCTCCAACAGCCTGAAGCCTGAGACGCTGTCCTCCTCCTCGCCCTCCGCCCACTCGCACGCCCACACCAGCCCGCTGGAGGAGTTCAAGAGGTCCGCCCTCTCCACGCTTCACGATTATTCTACACTAATCAACACAAAACCTGCATAACAGTTGCAGCGCGCGCCATGCAGAACACACACACTCCTACAGAGAAGCACATGTACAGTTTACCACAACATACACCGAGAGGAAAAAACACTGAGCAAGACAAATGCACATAGTTACATGACCTGGGATCAGGTCCATAATAAAACCAAGGAACATTTATTCCTTTGGTAAGAATGCAAACAGCATAAAGTAGAA
The DNA here is from genome assembly GCA_014132575.2 of Gasterosteus nipponicus. Classification (NCBI taxonomy): domain Eukaryota; kingdom Metazoa; phylum Chordata; class Actinopteri; order Perciformes; family Gasterosteidae; genus Gasterosteus; species Gasterosteus nipponicus. The sequence continues at coordinate 20,337,438 of BMAF01000011.1, forward strand.
TATTAAAACAAGTAGAAGAAGAAAGTATCCTTTATTGATCCCCTTGGGGAAGTTATTCTCTGCGTTTAACCCCCCCACCCAGTGGGAGCAGTGTGCTGCCGGGAGCAGGTAGGGGTTGGGTGTCTTGCTCAGGGACACTTCGACACGGCACATGGAGCAGCCGGGCTTCAGACCAACAACCCTGCGGTTCCCTCTCTACTCTGTGCGCCACGGTCGCCTCATAAAAGTAAATGTAGAAGCATCATTGAGGACTTTATAGTACATGGCTGAGTCCTGCAGCATGGCTCATGGTCATAAAACAACATGCAAGACAGATAAATATGAATAATTATGTCAAAGTCAAAATAATGCTGCATCGTTACAGACTAAAAACATGCCGAGTAAAAGCATCCAGATTGTGTAGAATATCTAAAAATGTCTGACACAGCAGGACACCATTTAGACCGTACTTGTTGTTGACTTTCTCCTTCCCTCATAAAGTAAGTTTCTATTCATGTATGACTCTCAAAGAGCGTCCTCTTGTCCACAGGGTGGTGGTGCAGCGTTTCGTCCAACAGAAACTCTACTTGTTCCTGCAGCACTGCTTCAGTCACTGGCCTCTGGATGCCTCGTTCAGAGCGGTAAATATTCATTCATATTTAGACGTCTATGAGGAAATGACTCTACTTCTCTTTAGTGACCAGCAGGGGGCGACTCCTCTGCTCCCATAGACGTCTATGAGGAAATGACTCTACTTCTCTGTAGTGACCAGCAGGGGGCGACTCCTCTGCTCCCATAGACGTCTATGAGGAAATGACTCTACTTCTCTGTAGTGACCAGCAGGGGGCGACTCCTCTGCTCCCATAGACGTCTATGAGGAAATGACTCTACTTCTCTGTAGTGACCAGCAGGGGGCGACTCCTCTGCTCCCATAGACGTCTATGAGGAAATGACTCTACTTCTCTGTAGTGACCAGCAGGGGCGACTCCTCTGCTCCCATAGACGTCTATGAGGAAATGACTCTACTTCTCTGTAGTGACCAGCAGGGGCGACTCCTCTGCTCCCATAGGCGTCTATGAGGAAATGACTCTACTTCTCTGTAGTGACCAGCAGGGGCGACTCCTCTGCTCCCATAGACGTCTATGAGGAAATGACTCTACTTCTCTGTAGTGACCAGCAGGGGGCGACTCCTCTGCTCCCATAGACGTCTATGAGGAAATGACTCTACTTCTCTGTAGTGACCAGCAGGGGGCGACTCCTCTGCTCCCATAGACGTCTATGAGGAAATGACTCTACTTCTCTGTAGTGACCAGCAGGGGGCGACTCCTCTGCTCCCATAGATGTCTATGAGGAAATGACTCTACTTCTCTCTTGATTTATTCCCTCAGTAAACATTGTAAACATGAGTTTATGGTCTCAATCTCTAGTTTCAAGTCTTCATTTAGTGAATTATGGTCCATTTAGAGTCAAACAGACCATAAAGCAGGGGACGCTTTAGGGCGGGGCTACACGCTGACTGACAGGTGTCTACCAGAGACGTGCATGGTATCTCTACGCCCACCTCTCTCCTTATAGGGTCACTTCCTGTTCACTGCCAGTTGTGTGCGATTAGTTCATTGTCCTCGTCTCCGTGTTTAGGTGCTGGAGACCTGGCTGAGCTACATTCAGCCGTGGAGATACACAGGGGAGAAGACCAACGCTCAGCCGGACCAGAACAGAACCGTAACCGACAAGTGGTGAGGTGGATCTCCGTGTTTCCTGGAACGATCCAAAACGCCGTCGCCCTCCGGTTCCTCCAGATGACCTGAGGCCTTTTCTTTCCTCCAGGGAGCCCTTTGTCCAGGAGAACCTGCTGATGTACACCAAGCTCTTCCAGGTGCTGCTCAACAGAGCCGTGAGGACGGACCTGGTGAACGCCAAAAATGCGCTGATGGTCTTCAGGGTGGCCAAAGTGTTCTCTCAGCCAAACCTCGGCGAGATGATCCAGAAAGGTGAGGAGGGAACTGTTTAAATGCCGCGGATGGTTTAACCATCGAGCGTTCCTTTTCTCAGGTGATTTTCTTTCCATATTTGAGTTTTACTTTATATTTAAACAAAAGCAGTGCTATTAAGTTTGAATTTATAAACCGACCACTGAGCGACATCAGCAGATTAATAACCGGCACAAAGAACGCTGTTAAAGGTCAACGCGTCTCCGTCTCCAGGAGAGCAGCTGTTCCTGGAGCCGGAGCACGTCCTCCAACACCGGCAGCCCCGTGGCTACCTGACGCCGGGCCAAGGCGGCAGCTTCCTGTCGTCACGCCAACGTGCGGCGACCGACCTGGTGTTCCGGGTGAAGAGCCACGTCTACGCCCTGGAGGGCCAGGACTGCCAGTACAAGCAGATGTTCGGCCCCGAGCTCAGGGGGGCGGTGAGTCCGGGTCGGGTTCCCGGGGTCCCTGTTTTACTGCGCTGGGAGACGTTCGAAGGAGTCAAATCTGAACGCTTTTGTTTTCTCTCTCCGTGCAGGTCACGAAGCTGATCCAGATCATCGCGCAGGCCCGGCAGACGGCCAAGAGGATATCTGATCACTCCGGAGAGGCAGCGGCCAGCAGCTCCTTCCTCTCCTGGTTCGGAATGGGAACCCCCGACCTCAACAGCACCTTCTCCGGGGCCGAGCCGGAGGAGAGCGGCGAGTGTCTGGCGAAGACCCACGAGTTCCTGGACCGGGCCTTGGAGAACCTGTGTCAGATTTTCAAGGTTTAGCTCAATGTTTGTCACCTCGAGCTTCGTATGATATGCAGATGGACAGGTGAGAAAAACCTTCTGTCGCCTTGTGTTCTGCAGCTGAATCAGGGTCAGCTGGCTCAGCTCATCTCGAACCTCGGCTCCTCCCAGGACGACGGCCACTGCAAGCAGCTGCCGGACTGCATCCAAGGAGAGAACGGACTCGTCCTGACGGACCTGGGCAGGAAGCAGGTCTGTATCTCCAGAACCGTGTTAGTGACTTGTTTCAGAGCTGTGGGTCGAAGCGACAAAGACCTGAACCCCCCCCACCCAATCACCACCACCCCCAATGCCTTTTCTGTGCAGATCATAAGCGGACTGCGCAGGTTCGACATTCAGTATCAAGGAGACCCGGAGCTGCAGCCCATTAGGAGCTACGAGAATGCCCTGCTGGTCCGGCTCTTCTACAAGATCTCTTCTCTGGTCAATGAGAGAGTGAGTGGGGCTGTGTTCTAGAGACGCTGACGTGTGTTATAGAGACGCTGACGTGTGTTATAGAGACACTGACGTGTGTTCTAGAGACGCTGAGAGACGCTGACGTGTGTTATAGAGACGCTGACGTGTTACAAAGACGCTTATAGAGACGCTGAGAGACGCTGACGTGTGTTCTAGAGACGCTGAGAGACGCTGACGTGTGTTCTAGAGACGCTGAGAGACGCTGACGTGTGTTATAGAGACGCTGACGTGTGTTATAGAGACGCTGACGTGTGTTATAGAGACGCTGAGAGACGCTGACGTGTGTTATAGAGACGCTGACGTGTGTTATAGAGACGCTGAGAGACGCTGACGTGTGTTATAGAGACGCTGAGAGACGCTGACGTGTGTTATAGAGACGCTGACATGTGTTATAGAGACACTGACGTGTGTTATAGAGACGCTGAGAGACGCTGACGTGTGTTCTAGAGACGCTGAGAGACACTGACGTGTGTTATAGAGACGCTGAGAGACGCTGACGTGTGTTACTAGAGACGCTGAGAGACGCTGACGTGTGTTATAGAGACGCTGACGTGTGTTATAGAGACGCTGACGTGTGTTATAGAGACGCTGACGTGTGTTATAGAGACGCTGACGTGTGTTATAGAGACGCTGACGTGTGTTATAGAGACGCTGAGAGACACTGACGTGTGTTATAGAGACGCTGAGAGACACTGACGTGTGTTATAGAGACGCTGAGAGACACTGACGTGTGTTATAGAGACGCTGAGAGACGCTGACGTGTGTTATAGAGACGCTGACGTGTGTTATAGAGACGCTGAGACGCTGACGTGTGTTATAGAGACGCTGACGTGTGTTATAGAGACGCTGACGTGTGTTATAGAGACACTGAGAGACGCTGACGTGTGTTATAGAGACGCTGAGAGACACTGACGTGTGTTATAGAGACGCTGACGTGTGTTATAGAGACACTGAGAGACGCTGACGTGTGTTATAGAGACGCTGAGAGACGCTGACGTGTGTTCTAGAGACGCTGAGAGACACTGACGTGTGTTATAGAGACGCTGAGAGACGGTGTTATAGAGACGCTGACGTGTTCTAGAGACGCTGAGAGACGCTGACGAGACGCTGTTATGAGACGCTGAGAGACGCTGACGCTGACGTGTTATAGAGACGCTGAGAGACGCTGACGTGTGTTATAGAGACGCTGAGAGACGCTGACGTGTGTTATGAGACGCTGAGAGACGCTGACGTGTGTTATGAGACGCTGAGAGACGCTGACGTGTGTTATAGAGACGCTGACGTGTGTTATAGAGACGTGTTATAGAGACACTGACGTGTGTTATAGAGACTAACCGGCGATCATATTTCCCACAGTTCGGTGGTCACATGAACGCACTCTGCTCCCGCCCGGACCTCCTGGGGCGCCTGGGCCGCCACTACCTGGCGGCGGACCCCGACTCCTCCGCCAGGAGCCCGGTCCCCCGGCCCCCGTCGGGGGCACACCGGCGGGCTCGCCTGAGTCTGCGTCCGCTGGCCAGCTACCGGACGCTGCTGCTGCTGCTGCTCGCCTACGCCACGGGGGCCGCGCTGGCCTTAGGCCCCGCCTCCTGCACCCTGCTGCTCCTGGTGGGGGGGCTCCTGTATGGACTCCTCGTGGCGCTGCTGGGAGACAAGCTGAAGACACACTAGCTGAGCAAACGGGGGCACGACGGAAAATAAACTTTAAAACATCCACGCAAGGAATTTGAGTCTAGTTTTCAAGGTTTGCAACAAACTAATATCATTTTTAGTTTTCTCTTTATAACGTCACTGGCATTGTGATGTCATCAGCAACAGACAACACATTAAACATTCTCTGATGTTCACATTTTTTAAACAATGTTTTTTTTTTTTTTTACCTAAAACTCTAAAAATGATTAATTAATGGTGAATAGTTTCCGTTAATGACGACCAATCGCTGCTGTCAACAGTCACAGTGGAATAAGCCTCTAAAAGGACGACTTTGTTCGGCATCATTAACCATATAAACAAATACATAACCTGAAGCTTTTGATTCGCATGAAGACGCGTGAAGGCCAAAACCTTTTTATTGTCAGTGAGAGCTGGACGCTTTGGTTCCGATCCCACAAACGCAATAAACCATTTGCACTTGTTTGTACTTCTGTTGTCCTCATTTATTAATTTCATGATGAATCTCATATTGTCATAACATTATAATCATAGGACATGATGCATTCATGTTAAATAAACATGAATAAAGTAGGAACAGCATGATGGTGAATCACAGAAGCTGGACCTTGAAGGCCTGATTCCATATGAAAAGGTGATGTTGAGATGCTAATCTGAGTCTGGTAGCTATGGACTTCTCCTCGGCAGGAGAGGTGCCTCTTGGTCTTCCTGTCCTGGCGCGTCCTCATGAGAGACACTTTCATCACAGCGTTTGATGTTATCTTTGATGGTTGAGCTTTAAGCATCAAACCACACTTTCAATTGCTTTTTCCTTTTCTGGACATCCATAACCATCAGAAAAAATATTTTGGTCTGTGAAAATGTTTTAATTAAAGAAAATAAATTGTAGTAATAGTAAAAACATAAACATAAAATAGTAAAATGTTTATTTGCAACGTTTTGTGTACACACCTTTTGGGGTTACTGTTCTAATCAGAAATGTTTAATGAATTAAATATTGCTTCAGGTTCTGATGCATGTTGAGTTGAGGATTGAAATGGATAGTTGGGGTCAATAATGTTTTTTAGTCAAAATCAAGAGACATATTCAAGGCAACATGTATTTTTCGCTTGAAAATAAGTGATACTTTCAAAACATGTTTTAATTAAAAAAACTTCTTTGAATTTTGAAAATTCTCTTGGTCACAGAAAAACACCAAAGAAGAAGCGCTACCGGCAGCTGCGCCGTGATGCGTCATCAAACGTCGACGCCGCTCGGTGACGTAACTCGCAGTCGCCGCGAGAAGTTTTTGAAAATAAACGTGATACTTTTTTTTTGCTTCACGTTTCCTTAAAACGTTTCTCTTTTTCTTTCCGTTAATAAAACCTAAATAACACCGTGTGCAGGATTCGTCCAGACGGAGCGCTGAGCGGAGGAGAAGCCCGCGGGAGACGACGACGACGCAGCGGCTCTTCAGGTGAGTTCGTGACATTTAGAAGCCGTGGAGCCGCTAGCTGGAGCCGTTACGAGCGTCCGACACGCGGCCACGCGCCGCCGCGTCGCACCGTGACGCGGGTCCCCGTTGGCCGCGGGGGGGGCGACGGTACACCGACTTTACACACGCCCGAGCCGCCGGGAAGCCGAGCTAGCCGAGTGGGCTAAATGTCACCTCGTTGAGCTAAAAGCTCCAGCAGCAGCTCCGCGCGAAGCGGCCGCTCCTCCCCCGGGCAGGGGGCACTATTGGCGGGTTTGTGTGTCCCGGAGCGCCCGCTGAGGTTTCCCCGCGCGGTGGTCTCTCTAGGAAAGAACTCTTATATACTCTTAATAGAGGTGTTACAGGTGGAGCAAGTACTCAACAATGTTGTCATCAAAATATGATTACGAAGTACTAAAATAAGTTGTTACAAACGGACTTAATTAACGTTAAGTAATGTAGGTGAAACAAGCAACACTCTCAAAAGTATTAAAACATACTGTTACCTGAAAACAAAGCAAACTGCAATACTCTTTGTAGTCGAGTATCAGTAATACTTGTTTATATAACTGTGTACATGTTTTATTACTATTAAATTCCTCAAAGTAGTTGTTTCAAATGTGAACTTTTGATAAATACTCAGCATGTAGTAACTAATTAATAGCAAATAAATGTTGTGGAGTATGAATCATCTGCAGGTGTTGATTACTCCGCGTCTCAACACCAACATCTGACAAAGTGAAAGCAGTTTTTCTCCGTTTCCACCTCTTGTCCCTCCTCGTGTCCCTCAGGCCTCGATGTCTTCCCCTGAAGAGGAGCAGCCCGCGGCTGCGTTTCCTGAGGCCGTGTCGGTGGACTCGAAGGCCGACCTCGTCGTGCTGCTCGGCGAATGGGAGGAGGCGCAGCAAGGAACCACGGAGCAGCTGGTGTCCATCCTCACAAAGTCAGCAGGGGTTTAGTCTCCGTCTCTTTTGTCTCATATACCTCTGGTGTCTCTCATCTCTGTGGTCTGGTCTCCCTTTCGTCCCCCATCCAGAATCTCTGAGCTGATTGAGCGGGAGACCGGAGAATACCACAAACGAGACCCCGACCCGTTTGACGACCGTCATCCAGGTCGTTGTCCACCTCTCTGTTGACGTGGCTTCTGAAGGACGCCTCCGCTCTCCTGTGTGGGAGCGAAGCTCCGGCTGACTCTTGTGATTGGTTGTTGCAGGACGAGCGGACCCGGACTGCATGCTTGGACAACTGCTGAAGATGCTCTTCATGAATGACGACTTCACTAATGCGGTGAAGATTATTTCTATTCAATTTATTCTTTATACCCTCAAAGGCATAAATCTAATTTTGAAATGTAGGATATTAGACGGGAGAAGATTTGAGTTATTGAAATCTTTATTAATCTTCTGTCAATAAGAGTTCACATTTGTTAGTCGCCGTAGTTTCTCTGTGAATTAAAGCGGTATTCTCAAATTTGTGTTTCTCCATTATTCACAATTTAAGTCAGAGGAATTATTCTGCACTGTGTATGTGGGCCAAGATTCAACTATTTATTGTCTTTCTAAAACTATTTATTTATGGATACAAAACCTTTAGGAATATGTTTCTATTATATTAAACAATATTACTATATATTTATATGACATGTTGAGTGACGTCATTGGAATAATTGCATACAATTATACTTGCATATATTTCTCTGTTATAAGTTGCCTTCACTTTAAAATAAAACCTAATCCACATGCAGCGACGTCTGCAAAAGTTGTATTCATGTAATGTGAACAGAGCATTAATGCGTCTTTGCTTCCCCAGCTGATGGACACGTACATCATGACCAGCGGGGAGCTGAGCCTCAACACCGCCGCCTGCCGCCTGCTGCAGAACATCGTGCCGGGCCTGGAGACCGCCGTAGTCTTCCAGGAGAAGGTGAGACCTGATGTTGAAGCAGAAGATCTCTGAGGTCGAGGCGACGGGTGACGTCTTCCCACAGACACCAGGCCGACCGAAAGCAGTCATTAAACACGGCGGACAACGTCTGCCTCCGTCAGTCAGAAGCTGTGTCTCATTTGGTGGGCTGCATCCTCATGAGGACCCGGCCTTCTGGTCTAGGTGGGCTGGCCCTCCGACGGCTGCACAGGCTGAAATGGGGCGGTCTGGCCTACTTGGGGACTTCCTGTTTGCGCCTTCAGCTTTTCCTCCGCCGCTCCCGTTGCCTAGCAACCTGCTGCACTTGACAGTAAAATGCTTAAAACCCCCAAAACGTATAAATGTGTGTTGGTACGTTGATGTTCATGAGAAAGCGAATGGGGACCAGGCGGGTTTTGGGGAAGGCCGCATGTGTAAGATAAATTTACCAGTATCATATTGTATTTGTGGTTTTGTTTAGAATTCGGTATCATGGTTTTGTATCAACGTCATCATTTTGGCATCGTGACAGTTCCTCCCTCTTACTGAAGCTCACACTTGTTTTCGTCGTCTCGTGCGGCATCAGAAGACATTAAGCAGCTTCATGCACAAACCTCCTCACTCATTCGTCATTCTCTCTGAAAGTTGGGGAGGGTTTGAACCTGAAAGTCAGCCAATCGGAAACTAGAATCCTGTCACATGTCGACGTTTCTTACAACAAAGTTCTTCCTCACTGAAACACATGAGCACTTTAACCCTCGCCCCATAATTCAGAAGGCTGAAGTTTATAAGGTCGTACGCAGGTATGTTGACCCTGAAGCCTCTGGGTCATGTGACAGGAAGGTCTGGTGGAGAAGCTGTTCAGCTGGGCCCGGGAGGCGAAGCCGCCGCTGTGCGTCTTCGCCACGGGTCTGTTGGCTCGAGCCATGAGCAACCAGGAAGTAGCAGCGAGCCACCGGGAGGAGAACGCTCAGCTGGTGGGTCGCACACACACACTCTCTGTTCTCACTCTTTAAATCCCTCTCAACGTGCTACTGTAGAACATGTAAAAAGATTCAGCTGTGTTGGTATAAAATAGGACCGTCTATGACCTTTGACCTCCAGGTGCCGATCATGATCCGCCGTCTGCACGAGCTGCAGAGCAAAGAGGCCAAGACGCCCCGGGACCTAACGCAGGTCTCCCCCGTCTCCGGGATGGAGGGGGTGGAATCGGGGGGGGAGGAGGGAGAGGTGAGCGGGAGCAGCAGGACGGGGTCGAAGGTCAAACCCCCGCCGTGTCCGGCCCAGAAAAACGGCTCGACGAGGCTCCTCCCCGACTTCGTTTTCCAAGCGAGGTCGTCCAGGGAGACGGAGGACAGGCAGGAAGGAAGAGGAGGAGGGAGGAGACGGGCGGTGATGGAGTACGGGAGGAAGGCAAAGCAGAAGCTCAAGTACTCCTCATCCTCCTGCAGGAAAGGGGAGGAGGAGGAGGAGGAGGAGAAGCGGGAGGAGGAGGAAGAAGGGGAGAGGTGCGATTCCAGCGATTTTCCGGCCGGCAGCAGCGGCTCCTGGTCAGAGATGAGCTCGATGGTGATTGGCTCAGACTATTGCCTGTCGCCGCTGAGCCCGCCCACCGAGCAGAGGCTCATCCTGCAGTATCTGACGCCGCTGGGAGAATACCAGGAGGTGAAGTTCTCAAACTCCTCACTCTTTAGTTGTCCTGCTCACTCCTTCCTTCTCCTCTTCCTCCTCGCTCTTTACTCCTCCTCCAAACGCTTTCCTCCTCTTCCTCTTCCTTCTTATTTCTCTGCAAACCAAGCAGCCAGGTGCATGCTGGGTAGCGCAGCATCCTCAGGTTGTAGCTTCCATCAAATGTTTAATTTGTTTGGTGAACACGCGTGTATCTTATATACATGTATAATACATATATACAGAACACACACACATTGTATATAAACCACGGTGCACTTTAAGGTTCCCTCTGTAGATACAAACCATCTAAACCACTAAATGTTCTTTAAACATTGTCATTGATTTGTTTTGCGGTTTAATTCATATTATGTGTCGGTGGCGCCGCAGTAGAGACGGAGCGCTGGGAACCGCTCGGTCGGCGGTTGGAGCCCCGGCTGCTCCCTGCCGAAGTGTCCCTGAGCAAGACACCTGACTCCTAACTGCTCCCCCTGTAAAAAGCCGTGGGTTGAAGATGTAACGTCTCATCCTCTCACGTCTCGTTTCCCTCAGCTGCTCGCTGTCTTCATGCAGCTGGACACTCGCTCTCTGCTGATGAACTACATCCACCTCAGGAGGACCAACAAAGTGCAGCTGACCTTCGACGCCCTCCTGGTGAGTCCCTCCTCCTCCTCACGCACACTAACGTCTACTCCTAACCACTATTGTCAAGTTCTCCCCCGGGCTCCTATTTAAGGTGGTGCAGTTTCCCCACATTTCTTTTATCTTCTACTTTATTATTTTTTTTGAATATATTCTTTTTCTTTTTGGCGCCAAGCGTCATTTCAGTCTGTGCTGTCGTCCCAGGTGAAAAACCTTGAATTAGCAAAACAGAAGTCATACTTTTACACGCAGGCACCCGTGACGGTCCGTGCTCGACCCAGATTCCACAGAGACCCCCCCGCCCTGTCCGCCCCCCCACGTGATGGTGGTAATTTCACACGCAAAATGAGTGACGGTGTGAATCATGAATCGTTCCATCACCGGACATCACCAGTTAATCACCCGACCACGCAGGGGGTTAACCCCGCCCCCTTTACCTGGGTCCCCCCCCCATCAATTCACCTGTCGTTGCTCTATACATATTCAATGAGAAGAAAAACCTTGTTTGTTTAACTATGCCTTGACCTCTGTGGAAAAGGTCACGGGGTCAAGGGAAGATGGTTAGTTGATGAGGAGTTAGGAAGGGACACCGTGGTGAATCGACGCCACTGAGCTGCGTGGTTGTGATGGACGGAGACGCGTCTCAGATGCTTCATGTGTTGTCAAACCGCTCTGGTCAGGTGGCCACTTCCTTTCTCTCAGTGAGGAACGTTTGACCATTTGAATCCAGGCACCGCTTCTCCTGTTCCTCCTACAGACATTAACTCCTCCTCCTCCTCCTCCAGTATTTGGCGTCGCTGCTCCTCCATAAGAAGTTTGCTGCAGAGTTCATCGCTCATGGAGGCGTACAGCGGCTCCTCGACATCCCGAGGCCTTCGATGGCGGCGACCGGGGTGTCGCTCTGCCTCTACTACCTGGCTTACAACCAGGACGCCCTGGAGAGGGTACACACGCGCACACGCACGCACGCACGCACACGCCGCACGCACGCACGCACGCACACGCACACTCTTTATATTTCATCTTCTACATGACTCGCTAAACATAAATCAGATTATGTTAAAATCCTCTACGTCTGAGCTCCTCGTGGATCATCCTCGATTCATGTGTCATGTGACCATCAAAGAAAAACTTCAGGAAGTGATGAAAATATGTGAATAGTTCAATATTTATAACAAGTGGTGCCTCCCCTTTTTTCATGGTCACCGTATCAGGCCTCCGAGGGGTCATCGCCATGGCGATAACCTCTGTTTGTTTTCTGCCAGGTGTGCACGCTGCCGGGCGGCGTGCTCTCCGACGTGGTCTCCTACGCCCTCTGGCTGCTGGAGTCCTCCCACGCCTCGGGCGTCTGCCACGCCACCATGTTCTTCTCCATCGCCTTCTCCTTCAGGGCCGTGCTGCAGCTCTTCGACCGGCAGGACGGCCTGCGGCGCCTCGTCAACCTGGTGCGTTAAAAACACACATCGGAATATGTGGTCGCGTAATAACGGGAACAATGAATACCAGACATAAACAAAGTGCCTCAGCAAGTAGTTAAGGCGCCCAAACGCTGTGTGTGAACCGTCTCTGTGCAGGTGAGCACGCTGGAGATCCTGAAGACGCAGAGCGAGGCGGCGGTGATGAGCGACGATCAGGTTTTTGCCAACCGGCAGACGGCCAAACACACCTGCATGGCGCTGCGCAGGTACGACCACATGGGGGGCGGGACTAATCGATGACTTGATTTCAGTGAATAGAAATAAATAAAATAGTGAAGCTGGGGAGGAAATAATTAGATAACGTTCTTTTATTCTCTATTACTAATTCTAGATCACTGATGATCCATTTAAACGGATCTGACCTGCATGGATCCACAATTGTTATTGATCATTCTAAAAATCATCTTCAGTAAAACACATTGAATAAATACTTTGCTTTGGTTCCTTTTCATAACTATTCAAATGATGATAATATTAACGAGTAACAGCGGGTCGTATTTATAATGATTTGCTCGGGTTAAAATGCATGTGAAAACATCTGGATTTATTTTTGTCTGTGAAGAAAAATATAAACCTTCTGAAATAGTTTTATTTAAATAAACAATCCTATTCTCCATATGTCCAGCGTTATTATTAGAGAAGACCTTTCTGTCTGTAGTTTAATGTCTTTAAACGCGTTGTTTTACTCCTCGCTAAGGTCCTAAAGGGGTTCAAGGGTCACGTATTCATGCACCTGTTGTGTACACTAACTCCCCCCAACGCCGTCGCTCAGGTACTTTGAGGCTCACCTGGCGGTGAAGGCTGAGCAGGTGAAGCAGTCTCTGCACACGTCGGACGAAGGCACCGTGGTCCCTCAGCAGCCCTTCTACAAGGTACCAGAGAGGCTGTGGAGGAGGTGATGTGTTCATCTCAGACTGTAGTGTGTGTGTGTGTATAAATGTGTGTGTGTGTGTGTGTGTGTCCCAGGCCTACACCTACACCAGGGAGCAGGTCATCGAGATGATGGAGTTCCTCATCGAGTGCGGACCTCCTCAGCTGCACTGGGAGCCGGTGGAGGTCTTCTACAGGTTGTCCTGCGTGCCCCTGATGCTGCAGCTCATCTCGGCTGCCTGCGACTGGAGGACCTACTACGGCAGGTAAAGGGGCGGGGCCGCTGGCGACGACGCTGCTTAAAGGGCCGGTGGCGATGTTTAGGAGCGCGATGGGTCTTCTGCATCGTCTGTGTAGAAGGAGCAAAGCGGCCGGATTACTCGGGTCTTCTCTGTGTTTCTGCTCCCTTTGCTGCCGTCTGTTTTATCGTGTTGCTTCCTCATCTTCCTCTTGGTCCAGGAGCGACACGGTGCGCTACGTCCTGGACATCATGGCCATGCTGGTGGTGGTCCCGAAGGTCCAGCTGGTGCTGGCGGACGCCGTGGAGGTCCTGGATGAAACCAGGTCGGCCGTCTCCACCGTGGGTCAGTAGAGCTGCAGCGCTCAGCTTCGGCCAGTGCGGGTCGTTTGTTTCACCTGGTCGTGCATTGATTGTGCGTGTGCGCAGGTATGAGCATCGTTCTGGGCGTCGTGGAGGGCGAGGTGTTCGTCAACGACGCCGAGATCCAGAAGTCTGCGCTACAAGTAAGCGGACAGATTTGTTCAGATCCCAGAGGATGAACACTAGAAGTCTACGAGGAAGCAACTCTACTCTCATGATGGTTATTTAACCGGCTGAATCTCACGCACTGTCCCTTTAAGGACCATGAGCCCCGATCTCTCTGCCCCCCAGGTGATAAATAACTGCGTGTGCGCTCCGGATCAGAGCCTCAACACGGTGAGCGCGTTCGCAGTCGCCCCCCTCAGGCAGTCGCTGCACCCCGAGCAGCCCCCGGCGCCCCCCCACAACCGCGTGCTGGCCCACATGTGGCAAACGGTGCAGAACAACAACGGCATAAAGGTGAGCGCTAGGAGGACCCCCCGCAGTTGGTCTCCTCGACTGGGACGTAATGCTGACCCCCCCACAAAGGTGCTGCTGTCTCTGCTCACGGTGAAGATGCCCATCACGGATGCAGACCTGATCCGCGCTCTGGCCTGCAAGGCCCTGGTGGGTCTCTCTCGCAGCGCCGCCGTCCGGCAGATCATCAGCAAGCTGCCGCTGTTCACCAGCTGCCACATCCAGCAGGTCCGTAACGCCGGCGCCACGACGCTCGCGGGGATGAACCCTGATTACTTTGGTGATCCTCTGACTTTTCATCTTGTTCTCCCAATATTCTTAAAAACATCATTTTCTGAACTAAATGTTTTGTTTTCATAATATTAAAGTGCGACACCAGTCATCAAAAATACTACATTTAAGTTTTAAGTTAAACATTAATGGAACTGATGTCCTTTGTTCCATGTGATGGTCATAGTTTCACTAAGAACTAATGTGGTTCGTTAGAGGACGGGATGAAGCTCCGTTGTGGTGTTTTTCCGGGTGGAGGCGTTAATGCTCCGCTACTCTTCCCCCCTCAGCTGATGAAGGAGCCGGTGCTGCAGGACAAGCGCAGCGAGCACGTGCGCTTCTGCCGCTACGCCGCCGAGCTGACGGAGCGCGTGTCGGGCAAGCCGCTGCTGATGGGCGTCGACGTGTCGCTGGCTCGCCTGCAGCGGGCCAACGTGGTCGCCCAGTCGCGCATCACCTTCTCCGGGAGGGAGCTGCTGCTGCTGATCCGCAACCACCTGCTGGCCAAAGGCCTGCAGGACGCGGCCGGCGCGCTGGTCCGGGAGGCCAACCTGTCGGGGGCGGCGCTGTGTCCGAGCTCCTCGTCCTGCGTCACCCCCCCGCTCTCCTCCTTCCCCGCCGCCGTCATCCCCCGGTCGTGCCGCTTGGCCGGCAGCATCGCGGCTCGCGTCGCCGCCCACACCGGATCGTCTCCCGTCTCCTCCTCCTCTTCCTCCCGCTGCCTCGTCGCTCCTCACCCCCCTTGCTCCTCCTCTTCGACCTCGGCCCCCCCGCCGCCTTCTCCCCCACCTCCTCCTTCTGTCGCTCACGGTCAAGCCTCGCATCCCGCCGGGCGGATTCTGTTCACGCGGGAGCGGCAGGCGGCGCCGTGCAGCTCGGGGAGGAAGCTGCGGGCGCTGAAGCAGAAGTCGGACCACGGGGCTTTTATACAGGTCGCTTCACCCGCTTCTCTCCACCGTGAACTGTTAGATGGTGTCTGCAAAATGTTTGATGTTTAACTTCATGCAACATCATGTTTCATTAATTAAATGGAATCTTTCGCTCTGGATCACCGGAGTCGTCTTTTCTCTCCATCAGACTCCCGCCATGAAGAAGCAGCCGGAGCGCCACCTCCCGTCGCCCCCGACCCTCGACAGCATCATCACCGAGTACCTGAGGGAGCAGCACGCCCGCTGCCCCAACCCCGTCACCACCTGCCCCCCCTTCTCCCTGTTCGCCCCCCACCGCTGCCCCGAGCCCAAGCAGAGGAGGCAGGCGTCCCCCAACTTCAGCGCCCGCCTGGGGAGCCGGGTGCTGTACCCGAGGTACGGGGGCGTGGACCGAGGCTGCCTGGACCGGCACCTGATCTTCAGCAGGTAGGGGGCACGCCTGTTGGGGGTAAAGATTTAAATCATACAAAAGAAGGGATAAAATTAAATGTATAAAATGCAAAAGTGTCGTCTCCTGTTCCTCTGATTTGTGGTCACATGACTGTTGGTCACATGATGAATCAGTGATGGAGGAGCTCAGAATGATTAGAATGAAGTAAACTGTTTATATGTGAAGATATTTTAAATTCTATATTCTCTAAATACATTTTAAGCTTTGTTTCATTTTCAGACTGAACCGTTGTCCCACGTGGTGCGTTCAAGGACAGTGTGAAATCTGACAATATTCAGCTTCTGGCTGATAAGTTCTTCTGTCGCGCTCATCATCACCTCTCTTTAAATCTCAGGTTTCGTCCGATGTCGATCTTCCACGAAGGCGACGGGGACGAAAGCAGCTTCACCTGCTGCGCCTTCTCCGCCCGCGAGCGCTTCCTGATGCTGGGAACCTGCTCGGGTCACCTCAAGTTCTACAACGTCTTCTCCGGGGACGAGGAGGCCAAGTACACCTGCCACGCGTCGGCCATCACTCACCTGGAGCCCTCCCGGGTGGGTGGAGGGGGTCCGGGGGTTAGAGAGTCGAGTCCGTCCAGACGCTCCGAAGTAGACGCACAAAGGGGGAATGAAAGCTTCACCCGAGTTGGTGTAAACAGTTTACAGGACCTTTATGATGTCTCCTGTATGATACCGTTGATACACGTTCCTTCATTCACAGGGTTGGAATCAAGTAGTTGAGTTGAGATTATTTGTGGTTCATTTACTGCTCGAGATGTTCGTGAGCATCGAGCTCCGCTTCCATTGAGACGGATTCTTTCAAAGCAAAGCCTATTAGACCTTTAATGTGTGTGTTATCTGTCCCAGGACGGGAAGCTGCTGCTCACCTCAGCCTCCTGGAGCGCCCCCCTGTCGGCGCTCTGGAGTATGGACGGCGTCTTCAGCCTGAAGTAAAGAGACACACACGCGCACGTTTAAGCTGCTTTCCCAGCGCGTGTGAACGTACGCTGCTTGTTCTTTGCCTCCCAGGAACTCGTTTGAGAACGACCACCACGTGGAGTTCAGCAGACACAGCCAGGACCGGGTCATCGGCACCGAGGACCAGGTGGCACACGTAGGTACCCGAGGCGCTCCGGCCGCCGCGCGCTAGTGGCGTTTTTACCTCTGTGTCTCCGCCTGCAGATCTACGACATCCAGACGGGTCAGAAGACGGTGACCTTAAACGACCCCGCCCTGGCCAACAACTACAAGAGGAACTGCGCCACCTTCAACCCCACCGACGACCTGGTGCTGAACGACGGCGTGCTGTGGGACGTGCGGGAGGCCGGCGCCATCCACAAGTTTGACAAGTTCAACATGAACATCAGCGGCGTTTTCCACCCCAACGGCCTGGAGGTCATCGTCAACACAGAGGTCGTATCCTTTGACCTCTGACCTCTGGTCTCTAAGACAGATGTGATGGTGGAGTTTCATTTTTTTCTCCTCCTCCTCCTCCTCCAGCCGCGTATTAGTTTAAATGAAATCGTACATCTATAGCTTAGCTTAGCTTAGCCCTGTGTGTGGGCCTGGTCAGACCTGGGGGGGGCAGGTTAGCCGTTAGCACCTTGACGAGGAGCCCCCCAGTGGGACCTGAGGACCTTCCACCTGCTGCACACGGTGCCGGCTCTGGACCAGTGCAGACTGGTCTTCAACAGCAACGCCACCATCATGTACGGAGGTACGGGAGACGGGCAGCGAGGTCAACACGTGCGTGTGTGTCTCACTCGTTACTGACTTCTACTCCCCCCTCTCCTCCCCCCCCTCCCCCAGCCATGCTGCAGCCTGACGACGAGGGCGAGGCCATGGACCAGCAGATGAAGAGCCCCTTTGGCTCGTCCTTCAGAACCTTCGACGCCACGGACTACAAACCCATCGGTAGGCTGCACTTCCTGCTTGAATCCTATTGGTCGGCGCGCTGAAGTCACATGACTTGTGTCTTTTTGTGAGATTCACCAATGATCATAATGTGAAGGCTTCTTTGTTTTACGACACATGTTGCTTGACTTGTTTCTTTATGATGTATTAATACTTGTTTATTCGTAGTACTTTAAATACTTGTTTACTGCTCGGTGGGTCTGGAGTTCACGACTGGCGCTCCCTTGTCTGCTTGTCTCCAGCCACGGTGGACGTGAAGAGGAACATCTTCGACCTGTGCACCGACTCGAAGGACTGCTACCTGGCCGTCATCGAGGTGCAGAACCCGAGTCCGGCTCACAGGACCACGTCCTTTCTAAACATTTAATGCATCACCTGATATAATACATATTTATAAATTGTATTAGGCAATAATAACAAGTCTGGTTAATTGTCTGTCCATACACACGTTAGTATTGATGATTGTTCTTTGTTTTGCTTCTACTGTTTAATTTTAATTGAACAGAATAGAGGTTTGAACCACGGACATGACGCCATGTTGTTTGTGTCTCCCCAGAACCAGGACACCGTGAGCCTGGACACCGTGTGCCGTCTCTACGAGGTCGGGAGACAGAAACTGGCCGAAGAGGGAGACGACGACGATCAGGTGAGACGACGTTTGTTTGTTTGTATTCTCAGAGCAGAAAATCTGCAAAATGCTTCACACGTCCTGTTTGGAGCGTGAAGGAGGAGGAGACGTCCTACTTCTCTGTAGTGACCAGCAGGGGGCGACTCCTCTGCTCCCATAGACGTCTATGAGGAAATGACTCTACTTCTCTGTAGTGACCAGCAGGGGGCGACTCCTCTGCTCCCATAGACGTCTATGAGGAAATGACTCTACTTCTCTGTAGTGAGAGGAAATGACTCTAATCCTCTGCTCCCATAGACGTCTATGAGGAAATGACTCTACTTCTCTGTAGTGACCAGCAGGGGCGACTCCTCTGCTCCCATAGACGTCTATGAGGAAATGACTCTACTTCTCTGTAGTGACCAGCAGGGGCGACTCCTCTGCTCCCATAGACGTCTATGAGGAAATGACTCTACTTCTCTGTAGTGACCAGCAGGGGCGACTCCTCTGCTCCCATAGATGAGGAAATGACTCTACTTCTCTGTAGTGACCAGCAGGGGGACTCCTCTGCTCCCATAGACGTCTATGAGGAAATGACTCTACTTCTCTGTAGTGACCAGCAGGGGGCGACTCCTCTGCTCCCATAGACGTCTATGAGGAAATGACTCTACTTCAATACAGCGTGAGCTTCATTTAGTGAATGATGGTCACTTCCTGTTGAACAGAAACCGGGTTTAGAGATACACACTTTATTAGTCATCTTTACATTTCATTATTCTGAAGATGCGTTCAAGTGCAACTCTTGTGGTCTGCTGATGATGAAATCGGTAAAGTCAGTTAAGTGTCTTGAGTCGCACGTTGTGTCGTCCTTTAGGATGAAGACCAGGACGACGATGACGACTCCTCGGACACCGACGATGACGACGACGACGACGACGATGAGGATATGGACCTCGATCCGCTCTTAGAGGAGCTGGCCAATAACAGCGACCCGGAGAACGAGGACGGACCGAACTATTCTTCCAATGAAGAGGTGAAGGACGGTTATCCCTAAAATTATTATTTCATGATTGATTTCTCAGTCGTCTTCAATTGATTTTATTTCACATTGAGGTCAATAGTTTCACACTCGCATTTTTCTCTTTGATCTTGATTTTCAAAATAAAAGTCTTTTCTCCGAGGAAATGGAACCATCATGACTTAATGTAGAGTAACACAGTAAGGATGACATAAAATACACTTTTATTACTTTAATAATCTGATTTAAAAGGAGGCTGTATGTGTTAAACATTTTAAACTTCACATCCTCTGTGTTTGTGACGTTCGCTCAGTTCCTGGTTCTATGGTCACATGACTCCTGGTCTCAAATGAATCAATCATGATGTCATCGTGTAACGGAGGAGCTCAAAATCTGGTTAAATCAAACGGTTTGTTAGTGTGAGAGAGATGCCCTTCCTGAGGGAAGAATCTGTCACACGCGATGCCTTCAAAGACCGTGGGAAGTCGGACGACTCTTTTAAACTCCTTCCCTCAGATTGCAGATCTTCTCGCCAGCAACAGTGGCGGCGACGAAGACTCGGACCAATCGGACGGGAGTGACGATGAATCCGACTTATTGGACTGGGAGAACTGTTAGTGGTGCTTTACCAGCTTAACTGGTTGAATATTCACATTACTTGATGTAATGTGAATATTATACTTATTCATGCTGTGTGTGTGTGTGTGTGTGTGTGTGTGTGTGTGTGTGTGTGTGTGTGTGTGTGTGTGTGTGTGTGTGTGTGTGTGTGTGTGTGTGTGTGTGTGTGTGTGTGTGTGCTGCAGACCTCCCACAGCCCTCCGATGATGAGAACCCAACCCTTCAGGACCTCAGTGACGGCTGGTCCTCCTGACGGAGACGCGAGCCTCTGTTTAAGGTTTCATCGGGACGCTGATGATCAATAAATGTCTCAATCGGATGAAAACTCTTCTCACTTTGTTTCAGGAGAATCAATCATGTTTATGTCCCATGTTTACACATGTACTGTATTTATATGCGATCGATAGGAACAGACAGGTGTTTATAGTCCCTCCTCCCACCCGGTGTCACTCAGGTGGGATCTCGAATCTCACAAACCTTTGAGCCATAAATGTTTTATATAAATATCTCTTAACTACTGAAGCTCAGCAGGAAACGCTGATGTTTGTTTTTGTCTCCAACGAACACTTTTCTGTCTAAAGATCGTCGTCTTGGTTCTGATGAATGCTTTGTGAATAAAGAGGCGTCAGTGATCCGCTGTGTAGTGACTTTAACAACTAGAGGTCAGTGTTGCACCATGGGTAGTATTCACAGTACTGTGACCCACAGTGGAGTACTACCCGGCAGTATACCGTGTTCTCGTGTACTTCCTTGTACACACTATCCGGTTCAACATGAGGCGACTCATTAAGACGGATTTCACTGGTAATCAACTTTCTCTGAGCGCCGGAAGATCCAAAGTACTCTCAAAGTACACAGTCGAGGTATTTGTACATCACTTGATTCTTTCGTTACATTTAGTACTCTTAATTATAAACCTGAATCTTTGTGATGGTCTCGTCTCCTCTCGCATGAGAAGTTATAAAAAAAATAACTTAGGAAGAAGCTCTGATCTGTTTGAAAAATGTTCAATAAGCCACAAATGATTGTAGTTTGATAGTTCTGAACCACTTTGGAACGAATGAGACCTAAAGGTCAAAAGTCTGCGTCTTTGCACAATAACCAGCTAATTGGAATGCGGCCATGAGGGATTTAATACAAGTCTTTATTGTTCATATAAAGATACGTAGGAAACAGTTATGTTCGTTTTTATTCTGTTTGAATTCAGCTCGACTCCTAAAGATTCTTATTTTTATAATATCATTTTACAAGTCATTAAAAACATCCTCATCTTTTGTAGTCCTCCTAAATTTCTGTTTTCGAAAGTTCCAGAGCGTTTTTAAACCCTGAGTGACGTCATACGTCCCTCAGGTGAGATCAATAAGTCATAATTAACTCCATTAATTCCACTCAATCAGCAGCGCGGGTTTAGTTGTCTAAATAATAATAATTTAGTTATTCTAAATAGTTCTCACTCAATGTCTGTTTCTTCTTACTAAGTAAAGAATAGGACACTTATTCAGTATGTGTGTGTGTGTGTTAGTTTAACATCCTGTTGACCAATAGGAGAGCGTTCACATGACAACATGTTCATATCTCAATAAATAAATGTCTTCATAAGCATGTGACCGCGTGCGTGTTGAACAGCGCGCACGCTGCCGCTGTTTGTGTGCGTCATGACACTAGTGCTCACTTTAAGGATCTGGTCCCCCCCCTCTCCCCCGTAATACTCTCCATCTGCAGGCTGATCCGCTTAAACTCACGTGGGCTTCCTGCGCGCGACTCTCCCGCTCCGTCCTCAGCGCGCGACGCACCGACACCGGACCAGATGTCTTATATAATATAATAAATAGTCTACATGTATGTACATGTATGTACATGTATGTGTGTATAGATTCTTCATTTGACGGCTGCGGCGGGAGGAAGAGGAGGAAGAGGAGGATGCCGCGGTGTTTGTCTCTCCCGGTGGTCGCTTTCTCCCCGGGTGTCTCTGCCCGGTAACCGATACGAGATGATGGACGCGTCACTGCTCACCTGACGGGACACGGACCGCTTCTCCTCCCTTCAGAACACCTGAGGAGGGACTTTGGTTCTTGGACAGCTGAAGTGACCCCCCCCCCCTCTACCCCCCATGAAGCGACGCGCTGTGTGATTTATTCTCTGTGGACATCATGTGGACTCCGACTGAGGACGAGAAGATCGGAGTGGGTGAGTCTAGTTTTACTAATGTCAATATTCATATATTAGATAGTATTTATATATTCTATCTATAGTATTTAAATATTACATATAATAAGCACTAAGTACTGTGTCAGTGTACTTCTAAAGTATTTTGTCTCCTTTCTGTTCCCCCGGGACTCTAATCTGAGTCTTACTGTGTGTAGTACTGTGTGTGTAGTACTGTGTGTGTAGTACTGGGCGTCTTGTGATACTCTGGATTCATACGGTGTACTATCACAGTTATCACAGTGTATATTCTATGCCCCCTCATTCTGCACATTAACACGACGGGTCGATGTGATGAAACAAGATCCAAACTCTCAGTCCAGCAGAATGAAAGCCCCCCCCCCCAAAGCCCCTCTGCCCCCACCACCGATTGATTGACAGCCCCCCCACGTGTGATGAGGGAGGGATCACAGACAGGAAGTCAATGTGAGGAATCGAGACACCTGCACTCTGTTAATGGGACAGAGACGCCAGCGGAATGTAAACCATTGTGTGTGTGTGTGTGTGTGTGTGCGTGTGTGCGTGTGTGTGTGTGTGTGTGTGTGTGTGTGTGTGTGTGCGTGTGCGTGTGCTGTGTGTGTGTGTGTGTGTGTGCGTGTATATTCTACCCAAAAATACTTCTTTCCTCCATATATTTGTATTTTGAATACATTGTTGTATTTTACTTAAAACTGAAACTTTCAGGTTCACGTTTGTTTTTCGAATGATGAACATCTGCACTGAGAGTGACTCATCACCATGGAAACGATGACTCAGCAGAAACGGGCATGTCCTCTGATCCGTAAAGAGACCTGGGCCGAGGACATCCCCTCTGTGGGGACGTGGGGGGGCTGTCTATGCTGGCTGCGTCTGTGCATACCAAGGCAGTGGGGGACTAGTGCCTGGTTGTAGAAAACAGCCATTCAGGGTGATGAATGCAGCTTTGTGGCCCCATAGAGGACCATGAATGCCGCCCCCCCAGGGCCGCACAGCACTCGGTTCTCACACTCTGAAACGTTGTTGCTCATTTCAGGCCGTTGTTGTTTTAAAGGGTTCCGAATCAAATCCAAAACATCCGTCATTAATCGCATCCATCGCTCATCAGCAGGTCATGTGATGTTCTGGTCGGATGTTGACGTTGCCGTGGTGACGTGGTGAAGCCTCAAGTCTGATAGTTGGTAGTTTGGTACTTTGTGACCATTTAGGGACCAAAGACGACGTAGGGACGCATTTTCGTCTCTGGTAGACACCTGTCAGTCAGTGTGTAGCTCCGCCCTAAAGCGTCCCCTGCTTTATGGTCTGTTTGACTCTAAATGGACCATCAGTCACTAAATGAACATCATGTTGTATTAAAGAAGACGTGAAACTAGAGACTGAGACCACAAACTCATGTTTACAATGTTTACTGAGGGAATAAATCAAGAGAGAAGTAGAGTCATTTCCTCATAGACGTCTATGGGAGCAGAGGAGTCGCCCCCTGCTGGTCACTACAGAGAAGTAGAGTCATTTCCTCATAGACGTCTATGGGAGCAGAGGAGTCGCCCCCTGCTGGTCACTACAGAGAAGTAGAGTCATTTCCTCATAGACGTCTATGGGAGCAGAGGAGTCGCCCCCTGCTGGTCACTACAGAGAAGTAGAGTCATTTCCTCATAGACGTCTATGGGAGCAGAGGAGTCGCCCCTGCTGGTCACTACAGAGAAGTAGAGTCATTTCCTCATAGACGTCTATGGGAGCAGAGGAGTCACCCCCTGCTGGTCACTACAGAGAAGTAGAGTCATTTCCTCATAGACGTCTATGGGAGCAGAGGAGTCGCCCCTGCTGGTCACTACAGAGAAGTAGAGTCATTTCCTCATAGACGTCTATGGGAGCAGAGGAGTCGCCCCCTCTGGTCACTACAGAGAAGTAGAGTCATTTCCTCATAGACGTCTATGGGAGCAGAGGAGTCGCCCCCTGCTGGTCACTACACAGAATGCAGCTTTAACACGTGAAGCTTTGACTTAGAGAAGCATAGGTGGTCTCCTGGTAACGATGGAGGAATCATTAACTACGTATCTGGATCCTGCTGTGTGAAGGTAAAGTACAGGAAGTCCTCCACATGTCCATCCCTTCTTCTTCTCTGGTCTGTTCGTCTCTTCTGACCTACTTTCATCTGCTGCTGGTATTCCTGTTCGTCTGTCACGCTGAGTCCTTTCTGCTGGAGGCGTGGGGGGTCCATCCTTCAGTGATGGAGCGACCTGACGGAGGTCTGCGAAATGACTTTAATAACCCCCCACATTGCTCTGCCTATGCGTCTCTCCTCCCTCTGTGTGTTACTGAGGCCTCACAAAGAAGATGCTCAGACTTTCTTCTTAATGTCCTCAATTCTCTGGACCCCAACAAGCTGTTTGGGGACTTGGGACCCGTCAAGTTGTTGCTGTTGTTGTTTGTGAGTCTTTGATATTGTCGGATGATATTCTAGGTGTTTTATGAACTATCCACGGTGTTACGTCGAGTTCTGGTCACATGACAGCTGATCTCCGATGAGTCAATGAGGATAAAGATGACGTCATAGTTTCACTGAGCAGCTCCGACTTGAATGTTTTTTAACGAGAGTCGGATTAAAAGAAACGTGTTTTGCACGGAGATGATAAATGACAGTGAAATGTTGTTTTTGGATGTAAGCTTGTGTGGCTGCTCACGTTGAAGGACGGCCTTTCAGTTCAGAGGGTTTAACGAGTGAATTATTCATGTCGCCTCATCTCCTGATGTAAGAAGTCTCTTCCTGTGTGTGTGTGTGTGTGTGTGTGTGTGTGTGTGTGTGTGCGCAGGCTTTTGTATAGCATTACATAGTGTGTCTTATGTAACTCTCCATTGGTTTGGTCTCCAACGTTGCTCTCTTTGTTTGTCTGACAGCACCAACCCCAGTGCATTGTGGGAGGATCTTTTCTCAGATTCTCCTAAAACTGTCTCTGTCTTCATCTCAAATGTCCAGATGTCCTCTGATTGGGGACATTAATTAATCTCACATATCTTTTTAGAGGGATTCCTGTTTTAGTTGTAAACACTTTAATAATGTTTGAAGTTGTGGTTCCTGAGGACATGGACGGTCTTCTGTGTCTCTGCTCAGCTTCGTCTCCTGTGGGGGGGGCGGTCGTCACGTAGACATAGTTTTGATTTGTGCTTCGTGTTCCAGAGAAAGTTCTAGTGTGTCTGTCATCGCCGTGGTTACGCTGGGTTCTGACTTAAAGACACTCCTGCTAGCAAGAGCGGTTCCGCTGTCGCTATAGCAATGGCTTGGGCTTTCTCTGCCATGGGCGCTGGGGGTCAAACGTATCGTCTTTGACCTGACCAGTAAAGCCAAAGACAGGGTCAAAGGTCACTTTTATAAATATTGAACTTATCTTACGTTTAAATACCAGAACAATCTGATTCAGACCGAAGTGATTCTGAGCGACTTAAACAAGACTTATGGCGCGTTTCCACCGAGCGGTACGGGTCGGGTCGGGTCGGTACGGGTCGGATCGGTACGGATCGGGTCTGTTAACCATGATTTGGCGAGCGTTTCCACCGCCAACAGTACCCTTACTTGATAGGCGTGGTGTATTCCAGAAAGTAGTGATAAGGTCACTTGATAGGCATGGTATATGACGGAAAGTAGATAAGGTCATTCGATAGCTGAAAAGCTAACCGCAAAAACAACGGAGGGCGTCACTTGATCCTGTTCCTGCTTCTCCACATGTGGCTGTTTGTCACAAGGAGACGACACTCTTTGTTTGAGCAAAGCTAACGCTGCAGGTGTTTCACGTGTGTCGTCTTTCCCTTGCGGCACGCGCTGTTCCACTCTTTCAACCAATCAACGTTCTGC
Source organism: Gasterosteus nipponicus (assembly GCA_014132575.2). Classification (NCBI taxonomy): domain Eukaryota; kingdom Metazoa; phylum Chordata; class Actinopteri; order Perciformes; family Gasterosteidae; genus Gasterosteus; species Gasterosteus nipponicus. Next base: position 20,363,193 of record BMAF01000011.1, read on the forward strand.
AGTGAGTCTAGCTCCGCCCTTTAGTACCAAACAACTGTGTTTGGTGCCCCAACGGAAGGGTACCCAAAGAGTGGGAGGTGCGGTGCGCCCGTAACCAACCAACGTTCTGGTGAGTGAGTAACTAGTGGTAGTAACAGTGGTAATAGTAACAGTAGTGGTAGTAACAGTGGTAATAGTAACAGTAGTGGTAGTAACAGTGGTAATAGTAACAAGTGGTAGTGGGGCGGTAACAGTAGTGGTAGTAACAAATAGTTTTGGTGGTACCGGTTAATCAACGGTAATAGTAACAGTAGTGGTAGTAACGGTAGTGGTGGTAACGGTGGTAGATGTAGTGGTAGTAACAGTAGTGGCAGTAACAGTAGTGGTAGTAACAGTAGTGGCAGTAACAGTAGTGGTAGTAACAGTAGTAATAGTAACAGTAGTGGTAGTAACAGTGGTAATAGTAACAGTAGTGGCAGTAACAGTAGTGGTAGTAACAGTAGTAATAGTAACAGTAGTGGTAGTAACAGTGGTAATAGTAACAGTAGTGGTAGTAACAGGTGGTAACAGTGAGTGGTAGTAACAGTGGTAATAGTAACAGTAGTGGTAGTAACAGTGGTAATAGTGACAGTAGTGGTAGTAACAGTGGTAATAGTGACAGTAGTGGTAGTAACAGTGGTAATAGTAACAGTAGTGGTAGTAACAGTAGTGGTAGTAACAGTGGTAATAGTGACAGTAGTGGTAGTAACAGTGGTAATAGTGACAGTAGTGGTAGTAACAGTGGTAGTAGTAACAGTAGTGGTAGTAACAGTGGTAATAGTAACAGTAGTGGTAGTAACAGTAGTGGTAGTAACAGTAGTAATAGTAACAGTAGTGGTAGTAACAGTAGCAGTAGTGGTAGTAACAGTGGTAATAGTAACAGTAGTGGTAGTAACAGTGGTAATAGTGACAGTAGTGGTAGTAACAGTGGTAATAGTAACAGTAGTGGTAGTAACAGTAGTGGTAGTAACAGTAGTGGTAGTAACAGTAGTAATAGTAACAGTAGTGGTAGTAACAGTATTTACTATGATTCACTTTGTTTGTTTGCATTCAGTAACAGGTTTTGTTGGCGAGGGGGGCTGGACATGTTGAACAGTTAGCGCTGGAACAATTATCTCTATCTCCCTCCTTTCTACCCTCTCTCACCCCTCCCCCCCTCTCCCTCCCTCTATCCATCTCTCCCTTAGTGTGATGAATATTTCACATGGCGATGTCTATTTATAGATATGACATCGCCGCATCCATCGAGCGCCGAGTTCATCCACACGTTTTAGGTCGAAATTCAAGTCTCAAGATCAGCTGTTGATAATCAATAAGTCTAATGTTTGATCAATCAATCAATCAGCTGTTCTCTAATATACTTTAGAATAAAAAATTACATCAAATTCAGATCAACAAAGTTATTGTGTGTGTTTGTGTGTGTTTGTGTTGCCCTGCAGGTTTCTCATTGACTTCCTGTAATGGCCTCACTGAGTGGTGGAGGGACCAGAGGTCAAAGAGCTGCTGTCAACGTGTGTGTGTGTGTGTGTGTGTGTGTATATATATATATATATATATATATATATATATATATATATATATACATATATATATATATACATATATATACATATATATATGTATATGTATGTATATATATATGTATATATATATATATATAAGAAAGTGGGAGTTTCCCATGAAGAGATGGGGGGGTCCGTAAAGTGTGTCCAATTATGTACATTTACAAATGCACACACATGAAGGCCTCTGAGTGTGTCTGTCTCTCTCTGTCTGTCTCCTCCCTCCTCCTGTCTCTTGTTATTTGATGGACGGATGGATATGTCTTGGTTAGGCTCAGCCTATTAGGCCGTGAAATCGTCCGGTGACGTTGAGTTCTTGTGCAGCCATATAGACGATGATGAAGGTGGATGAAGATGGGAACCTTTCTGGAGTCCAGGCGAAGGAGACGTGTTGACCACAGAGTCGGGTTTAAGGTCAGGTGACGCCTACGTGGACGTCCCCACACGCTCGTTACACGTAAAACAAGAACAGGTAGTCATGCACACTCAGGCTTTTATTTTGAAGGACCATAATCCAAACTCTTGAGTTGACTCAAGGCGACGCCCCTCAGGTGGTGACATCATCAGGATGAGTACATCACATTACAGGTCCTCACGTTACATTTTTAACACATAGCTTTTTACATTTTGTCTTTCTTCTTCTTCTTCGAAACAGGCTGCTGAAGCCTTCGCCGAAACAAAACCACCGCTTTCAATCACAAGAACTCTGACAACGTCCGTTCCTCTCACCCCCCACAAACATCACCGCAACACATCCCCGTAGGCGGCGCTAGGATGGTTGACACACACACCGCGAGCCCTTCACTGACCTTCTGAACTCAGTAAATGTGTGACCTCGCTCACAGAACGTGTCACAGTATGAAGAAGACGAGGAGGAGGAAGCTCATGAAGGATGTCAGCGGGTTTCTAGGTTGATGATTCGTTACGTGCTGATTCGTCTCCTCGTGGCGTTCATTTAGAACATGTGGGTTGATGGGAACATCTGCTCACTAAGCCCCGCCCCCTCCTCCCTGTTGTGGCGGTTCGGTGTGCGTCCATGTGGGGGTTGGGGGGGCGTGGCCCCCGCGATGCTGTCCGGGGACCTGCTGGGTCCAGATGGCTGAAAGTAGAGCAGTGGGCTAAGCCCCCGTCCACCGGCTTACAGTGTGTGTGTGTGTGTGTGTGTGTGTGTGTGTGTGTGTGTCGTCTTAGCACAGCCCTCTGTGTGTAGCTGTTATCATGACTTACATCTCCTGATTAATAATGAACAGCACATTAGTCACACTTCACTGTGTTCTCTATCTACAGTGTGTGTGTCTGTGTGTGTGTGTGTGTGTAGTTGTACGGTCGGTGGTGGCGTGTGGAGTAGAGAGGGAGCACTGCGAACCCCAAGGTTGACGGTTCGAGTCCCGGCTGCTCCATGTCCCATGTTGAAGTGTCCCTGAGCAAGACACCTCACCCCCGATTGCTCCCCAGGCAGAAATGTCGCTTTGGATAAAAGCGTCTGATAAATGACCTGTGATGTGATGTATAGTGTGTGTGTGTCAACAAATGACCAATAAAGAAACAAAGATCACACACAGACACACACCTTCACTTCTTCTTCTGTGGTCATTAGAACCCAAAGCATATTGTGAGACCCCCCCGGCCCCCCTCCTACACGGCCGTGTGGGAATGAGGGAGATGAGCGTGAGCGCTTTCATGCTACTTAATGTGCTGCGTGTCTCTCGCTGGAGGCCACGAGCAACAGCTGGACCCCCCCCAGCACCAATTACATCTCTACACAGGCTTAGCTGGGCCCACCACACACACACACACACACGCGCACACACGCACACGCGCACACACACACACACGCACACGCGCACACACACACACACACACACACACACACTGTAATACTGTTTACATCAGTGAATCACCTTCAATTATGGACCTTTCCTATCGAGAGCCGCGGCCTTCGCCTTCTTCTTCCTCTTCTTCTTCATCTTCATCTTCTTCCTTCTTCTTCTTCTTCTTCTTCCTCTTCTTCTTCCTCCTCATCTGACTGAATGTGATTGGACGAGGGTTCGTGCCTGATTGCAGTTAATTCTGTGCTTAATGGGAACGCAAGGATCTGTGTCATGCTGGATTTGTGATGATGAGGCTGATGATGATGATGGGAATGATGAGGATGGTGGTGATGAAGATGATGAGGATGATGTTTAGTATTAGGGTGATGATGGTGATGGTGGTGATGATGATGATGGGGATGATGAGGATGATGTTTAGTATTAGGGTGATGATGAGGATGATGTTTAGTATTAGGGTGATGATGAGGATGATGTTTAGTATTAGGGTGATGATGGTGATGGTGGTGATGATGATGATGGGGATGATGAGGATGATGTTTAGTATTAGGGTGATGATGAGGATGATGTTTAGTATTAGGGTGATGATGGTGATGGTGGTGATGATGATGATGGGGATGATGAGGATGATGTTTAGTATTAGGGTGATGATGAGGATGATGTTTAGTATTAGGGTGATGATGATGAGGATGATGAGGATGATGTTTAGTATTAGGGTGATGATGGTGATGGTGGTGATGATGATGATGGGGATGATGAGGATGATGTTTAGTATTAGGGTGATGATGAGGATGATGTTTAGTATTAGGGTGATGATGGTGATGGTGGTGATGATGATGATGGGGATGACGAGGATGATGTTTAGTATTAGGGTGATGATGGTGATGGTGGTGATGATGATGATGGGGATGATGAGGATGATGTTTAGTATTAGGGTGATGATGAGGATGATGTTTAGTATTAGGGTGATGATGAGGATGATGAGGATGATGTTTAGTATTAGGGTGATGATGAGGATGGTGATGAGTATGATGATGAGGGTGATGATGAGGATGATGATGGTGATGATGATGAGGATGATGTTTAGTATTAGGGTGATGATGAGGATGGTGATGAGTATGATGGTGATGATGAGGATGATGATGATGATGATGTTTAGTATTAGGGTGATGATGAGGATGGTGATGAGTATGATGATGATGAGGGTGATGATGATGATGGTGATGATGATGAGGACAATATTTAGTATTAGGGTGATGATGAGGATGGTGATGAGTATGATGATGATGAGGGTGATGATGAGGATGATGTTTAGTATTAGGGTGATGATGAGGATGGTGATGAGTATGATGATGATGAGGGTGATGATGAGGATGATGTTTAGTATTAGGGTGATGATGAGGATGGTGATGAGTATGATGATGATGAGGGTGATGATGAGGGTGATGGATGGGTGATGATGAGGATGGTGATGAGTATGATGATGATGAGGGTGATGATGAGGATGGTGATGAGTATGATGATGATGAGGGTGATGATGAGGGTGATGTTTAGTATTAGGTGATGATGAGGATGGTGATGTATGATGATGATGAGATGATGAGGACGATGTTTAGTATTAGGGTGATGATGAGGATGGTGATGAGTATGATGATGATGAGGGTGATGATGAGGATGATGTTTAGTATTAGGGTGATGATGAGGATGGTGATGAGTATGATGATGATGAGGGTGATGATGAGGATGATGATGATGATGATGAGGATGATGTTTAGTATTAGGGTGATGATGAGGATGGTGATGAGTATGATGATGATGAGGGTGATGATGAGGATGATGATGTGATGATGATGAGGACGATGTTTAGTATGATGATTGGTAGTATGGGATGATGATGAGGGTGATGATGAGGATGATGTTTAGTATTAGGATGATGATGGTGATGATGATGAGGATGATGTTTAGTATTAGGGTGATGATGAGGATGATGTTTAGTATTAGGATGATGATGGTGATGATGATGAGGATGATGTTTAGTATTAGGGTGATGATGAGGGTGGTGATGATGATGATGATGATGTGAATGATGAGTCCAGTTATGATTCAAACATTTCCAACATCTGCAGTGTTGTAAAGTTTAAAGAGTCAAAATGTATTTAAATAAACCCAGAAGTTCTCATTTTGAAAATTAAAAAACGTTTTTAATCTCACGAGATAATCCGCTTCCATCATATTTGTTGGTATTCGGCCTTAATCCCCTTTAATGTTTGTTCTTTTCTCCCAGTCAAATAAATCCTTTGTTGTTTCATTTGAATGACAGCTCCTAAAGACACGCCCCTTTGTCGGTCGTGTTAGTCGGACCATTACAACACACTGTGTTTGTCGAGTGGAACGCTGTGCCGGCACATTCCCCCTCTGCCCCCCCATTCACCCTCCCCTTCTGCCCCCTCGACACCCAAAAGACAGTGTGCACCTACACGTGCACGGACATCAGTGCACTGAACCATGAGGACGCACGTGTGTGTGTGTGTGTGTGTGTGTGTGTGTGTGTGTGTCAGCTGGGGAGGGAGAACCCGGTGGATCGAGTCTCCTTCCTCATCCTCTTCTTCCTTTCTCCTCTTCCTCTCCTGGTAAACTCCCAGCATGCAGCAGTGTTCAGGCTGACGACATCTTTGCATTGAAGTTGTGTACAGTGTGTGTACAAGGATTAGAACGTGACTACTCAGATATTTCCACGGCAACAAAGGACCATCATCAAATGTTAGCGTGCTAACGTGCTAACTGTTGAACATGTTAGCACGTTAGCTAAAAGTCTCATCTTGTTCTTCCAATGTTCCTCTTTAATATTTCAATACTCTCTTTCCTTGTCTTTTGCTGTGATTGGAAACACAAACAGACACATGGACACACACACACATGGACACACACACATGGACACACACACACACATGGACACACACACATGGACACACTGTCTCTCTGTGATCTCATTGGTCGGTTTATGTGAGTAGTTTTGTTTATCCAGGTCAGTAACTTGATGCGATTGAGTCAGTTTAACAGTTACCCGAGGGCCTTTTCTCTCTCTCTGTGTCTCTCTCTTTGTGTCCCCCCACATCCCCCTTCTGTCCCCCCCTCCTCTCTCTCTCTCTCTGTTACACACAGATTGTGCAGTTTTGTGTTAAAAATACAATTAAACTACAGTCTAAAATACTAAATACATAGTCATAGATTTATCACAATTTCATATTTCAAAATGTGAGATTAAATGAATTCTCCATTGCATTCCATCTATATATATATATATATATATATATATATACACATTTAAAAACACTTAAAAACATGTAAACACAAACAACTGTGTCCCCCATGAACACATGTCAATAAGTCAATTAGAGGTTCATGTTGAGGTACTAAAGGACCTCTGTGGCTTTCATGAGGTTACCCTTTATACTCGGTACATGGAGGACAGTAAGCCTCCTCTTCCTCATCCTCGTCCTTTTCAGCTGTCAGATTGTTTGTTTACTCACAAATAATTAATGACCAGTTGTTGTTGTTTTCGGACCATCTGCTTCCTGTGTCATCAGATGAAAAAAGATGGAAGTCTTTCTGCTGCTGTGTCCCAAAAACCGAGGAGTCTTTCCTTTCCAGAGCCGATGAAGGCCTCGTGGCACGTGTAGATTTGGACCGTTAGCTCATAGAATACAGTGAATACCTCATTTATATAACTATGTATGTGTATACACATACCTGTAAATACACATATGGAACACCGGAGGCCTCCAGATGAGCGGGCAGGTGACACTACCTGGTGTCCGCGTACACCGTGTAGATACATCCAGACTCCCTGCTCCACCTGGACGACAGGTAAATGTGTAATGAGAATATTTTTCTCTTCCCATTTCTGAACACACTGCAACACGGCTGATGTTCAACGTGGATCAGCTGATCAATGTCTTCTCCTGCGGATCACGTGACACCTGGCAGGCAGGAGACGCCGTGTCCTTCACGTGGCATGTTTTATTCAGAGTGCTGCGCCAGCAAACACCACCGGTCTCTGGCCCAAAGGTCGCCGGGACAACGTGAAGGAGGAGAGAAAAAACATGCTCTCTGTGTGAAGAGCTGCGTACCGCTTAGTGCGTGTTCAAGTCGTTGTCAGCAGCTCATGTGTCCATCTGCTTCAAGTCCACCGTCATCAGACCTGTGACCGTGACCTGCCTGAAGGACAATCGTCCCGTCGCACTCACCGCAATACTGATGAAGAGCTTCAAGAAGGTAGTCATGACCCACGTCAAGAAGATCCCAGACACCGTGGACGCGCTGCAGTTTGCATATCGCCGTTCATTTCCTCATCATGGTCACTACAGAGAAGTAGAGTCATTTCCTCATAGACGTCTATGGGAGCAGAGGAGTCGCCCCCTGCTGGTCACTACAGAGAAGTAGAGTCATTTCCTCATAGACGTCTATGGGAGCAGAGGAGTCGCCCCCTGCTGGTCACTACAGAGAAGTAGAGTCATTTCCTCATAGACGTCTATGGGAGCAGAGGAGTCGCCCCCTGCTGGTCACTACAGAGAAGTAGAGTCATTTCCTCATAGACGTCTATGGGAGCAGAGGAGTCGCCTCCTGCTGGTCACTACAGAGAAGTAGAGTCATTTCCTCATAGACGTCTATGGGAGCAGAGGAGTCGCCCCCTGCTGGTCACTACACAGAATGCAGCAAGCTATTTTCAGCATCAACACGGACAAATTTTAGCATTCATGTGCATGAATGATGTCGAAACATGCGGCTGAGTGTGTGTGTGTGTGTGTGTCGCTACAACTTTGTGCTGCTGCAGAGAGACGCTTCACCCTCGAGCTCTTACGTTATGTAGCTTAAAAGCTAACCTGAGGCACACGCATTCAATCACTGCACGCGCACACACATACACGCACACACGCACACGCACATTGGCATGAATAAATAAACATGCAGAAAAAGCTGCACTTCTCTCTGTTCATCAAACTTACGGACTTACAAATCAGCTGATCTGTGTCTCACACGCACACACATGCAGACTGTTACACACACACATGCAGACTGTTACACACACACACACAATCCATCTGCTGCACTGCTGAGTGCTCTTGAGTCTGTGCCTGTGGGCACCGTGGAGGATGTTAGAAGGACAAACCTCGTTCATTGGGATGTGTTCACAGGGCAGGATGACACACACACACACACACACACACACACACACACACACACACAGACACACACATGCTTATTGTCAATGTGCTTCTTCAGAGATCGTTTCTGCCTCCATGTGATTCAGAACAAGATTGTCTCTCCTCCCTTTCTCCCGTCCTCTGTGTCCCTCATGTCCTTTCCTCTGTCTCTCTGTCCTTCTCTCTCCTTTCTTCTTTTCTTCTCGACATACTACTTCAATCCAAATTCTTTGATGGTCTCGTGTCCCTCGTTCTGTTCCTTCCAATGACCTTTGACCCCTGACAAACTTATAATTCACACCCCCAGAGAGGATCACTGGTGTTCAGCTTCACCAGACTGAAGGACGGAAACATATCTAGAATTATCTGAAACGGATATAAATAGTCGGAAACCAAACCCTTACATGTCCTCACCTTCTTCTTCTTCTTCTTCTTCTTCTGTCCTTCTCTGCAGTGATCTGCACCTTCAGGGGCTCCGTGGCTCAGGTTCTGGCTCTGGAGGTCGGGGAGACGGTCCAGATCCTGGAGAAATGTGAAGGTGAGACCCGGAGTGGGCGGATGATCATCGAAGCACTGACTAACAGAGCGATGGTTTTTATTATTAATGTTTACCCAAATATATGAACCAGACCCGGAGATCCGCCTTCGTTGGATCACCGTGACAACACGTTATTTCAGCTTTGCCTTGGAGGACGTTCGCGTGTTGTTATTTCCCTGAGTGAGCGGTTTGTCTCACAGCTGCTTCTTCATCTCATCTCGTGTACACAAACACACATTCTGTGCACGTTCTGGGTTTATGGAAATAAACACGGCCGTCTTAAAGAGGGTGAAGAATGGATCCTGATTGGTTGTGAAGCAGAGGACCATATTCAGATCAGATTATGTGGAACTGCTGAGAAATTGGATCTGTTGATTTGGAGGATGCGACGTGATTATCTAATTACCATATCGCCTCCTTTAGGAAGCCTCCTGGCGGTGTGTCTCAAACGCGTCCACCCCGTTGTCCACACGTCCAAACACGACAAAGTAGCCTCTTATTTTACAGTTTAGTTCTTACAGAAATAAACCTGTTATCATGTTTCTGTTCTAAAAAAAGAAGAAGTCTGATGCAGCGTGTGATGTGTCGTTTTTTTAGTAGAACATTTTTGTTTTAGACCTTCAACCTGCAGGTTTCTGCAGGTTGAAGGTCTAGTGTCTCACTGGCCAGTTTGCAGTGCATGTTGGGAGTTTTTAGTGTCGGCACTTCTTTGATTGGCCGGTTTTGCTCGTGGGGTTAAAGCTGCTGACCCTGTTTGTCTTCTTGCAGGCTGGTACAGAGGCTTCTCTACCAGGAAGCCACATGTCAAGGTAAGACAGAAGCCCCGCCTCCAACTAGAAGACTCCTCCCATTTTTCCGACAAAAGCGTTTTTCCAAAAGTCTCTGTCTGCTTGTGTAATGAGAAGGAGGCTTTATGTACACGCGTCCTCTTCACACAGTTGACTTTTTCCAGAATGAGTGGATCTGCTCCTCAAACATCGACTATGAGCTCCTGAAACTATTCATGAAACATGGAATCCAAACGCCGCTTTCTTCCTGTGGTCAAAGAGAACCACGAGCACTTCGGTGTCTAATTAAGCAACAAGGCACCAGAGGCTGTACGTCATCGCCCAATAACGTAACAGTTTGGGGCTGTTGTTAGGTAACCTTCTAGCACCTTACTGCTGTTATAATACCAGCAGAATTATAAATACTATGTTTATGTTTTGTGCTGCCTTTCAGCACAAAATAGTTGTAGCCACCAAACGTTGTGTATCTCATTTTAGTGGTCTAGAGAAAAATAGCCCCCGTGCGTGCACGTAAACAGCATCGGGTCTCCTTGCAAGATCTCGTTCATTCACATCGCTGATGACGTCCACCTTGATTGTCCGGCTGCTCGCGTTGCCCCAAACGGATCAAACGGATCATTTGTTGGTTGATCGCCACCGAGCTAAAAGCTGAAAAGTCTACTAACTATCGCACAAAATCTGTTACTTTGAGTGCGCAGTGATACGTGACGCTAGTCAATGTGAACAATATTAATGTGCCCCCCTCTCAACCAATCAGAGCGCTGGATTGCAAATGATGAGTCGGGGTGAGGTCCTCTAGGACAGAAGGAAGATGGATGGAAGAGATGAAGCAACGCAATAAAGGACGAGCTCATCATGATAAGAGGCAAATGGTCCCGATGACCTTTGACCTCTGACCTAGATGGAGCAGGGCTGGAGGTCAGCGGGTCCAGATGCTCAGAACACATTAAGCTGCCGAGGATAAAGGCTCATGAGTGCTGGCAGCTCCATATTGAAAGTGATTTTTAATATTAAAAGTGTTTTTTAATATAATACGGCTTTAACTGGTGTGGGTTTTTAATGCCTCCCTCCTGACTGTCAGGACTAAACATGCTCACGTCATCAGGAGGAGACGCAAACTGCTCGGGTGCCTCCTACAAACAACTCGCCTCCTCCTCCCTTTCATGTCGTCTCCTCCTTTATGTTCCTCTGTGTGGCTTTTAGATGAGCCTCTGTGGACTATGTGTTAAAGCTGCATTCTCTGTAGTGACCAGCAGGGGGCGACTCCTCTGCTCCCATAGACGTCTATGAGGAAATGACTCTACTTCTCTGTAGTGACCAGCAGGGGGTGACTCCTCTGCTCCCATAGACGTCTATGAGGAAATGACTCTACTTCTCTGTAGTGACCAGCAGGGGGCGACTCCTCTGCTCCCATAGACGTCTATGAGGAAATGACTCTACTTCTCTGTAGTGACCAGCAGGGGCGACTCCTCTGCTCCCATAGACGTCTATGAGGAAATGACAACTTCTCTGTAGTGACCAGCAGGGGGCGACTCCTCTGCTCCCAGACGTCTATGAGGAAATGACTCTACTTCTCTGTAGTGACCAGCAGGGGGCGACTCCTCTGCTCCCATAGACGTCTATGAGGAAATGACTCTTCTTCTCTCTTGATTTATTCCCTCAGTAAACATTGTAAACATGAGTTTATGGTCTCAGTCTCTAGTTTCAAGTCTTCTTCAATACAACTTTACTAGTAGATTATGGACCATTTAGAGTCAAACAGACCATGAAGCAGGGGATGATTCAGGTTCACTTCCTGTTTACAAAGCAATCAAGATGGCGAAGTCAAGGCTTCAAAACGTATTTCAACCACTTTATTTTCTCTCAAAAAGAGACAAAATGCTGAATTTATAAAAGTTAATCATTTTACAGATATTCCTCCATTAATATTTTTATGATTGAAAGTGAATTCTTCTGGCGTGAATGGATCGGTTCTGTGAAGGAACAGTTTGAACAGCTCAGATTGGCACCGGCTCTCCTTGACCTCCTGCAGATGACTGTCGATGACCCGGCGGTTTGATCCTTAATGTCGTCTCTGTCTCTGTCTCCTTCTCCGCAGGGAGTCTTCCCAGCCAGTTACGTCCACTTGAAGAAGGCCGTCGTCACCAACAGAGGGTGGGTTCAACGACCTCTGACCTTTACAGGCACATAGTCGTAAACAATAACGAGTATGATTCAATTCAAGTCATTTTATTTTGTGTAGCCCAAAATCACGAATGACAAATTAGCCTCAGGCGGCTTTACAGTCTGTACACATGCGACATCCTCTGTCCCCAAACCCTCCCGTCGGCGCAGGAACAACTCTTCCGAGGGACGAGCGCACATAATTAGGAGGGGAACATCCAGTGTGACATCCTTTAACCACGAGGTTGTCGGTTTGATTCCCCTCCTCTCACTGCTCATTGGTAGGGAGTCATGATTAAAGGTCACGTTTCAGAAAACGTGGTGAATTCAGAGCCTTTACTTAAAGGTTCAATGATCATTGTTATCGGCTGAAATAGGAAAATCAGTTCTAATTATTGTTTTTTAATGAGGTGCTTATATAGAGATTTGACACGGTGCTTCACTTTGTTACTTTTAATAATCTCCTCGGCCTTTCAGCGTTTGAGTCATAACAGTGTAGAAGATGTCCCAGTCACTGCAACACTAAGAAGTCTGTGATAAAGCAGAATTAAACCAGCAGAAAAGGAGCGATTAAATATCCGCTGACAGCAGCCAGCCCTTTTCCTTTTGCTAACATGCTAATCCGTCCTGAGGCTAATGAGACACAACCCGCCCTTTGTTCCTTCAGCCATTGAAGAAAAAGCTTCTAAACAAGCGACTCCTCGAAGCTTTAGAACGTCATGTCTCAGGAATTAACGTTGATGACGATCAGCTGAAATGACCGTCGGTCCGTGTTTTTAGGAGTTAATGAGTGGAAACAAATGTTTGTGCTCATTCAGGACAAAGCCTCTGCCGCTGCAGATCACGTCATTGGAGGCTTTAGGCTGGGCGTTCTTCTTCTGTGGTTTCTCTGCATGGAGATACAGTTCACTTAAAAGTAACACCACAGAGCTGACCTCAAACCAGTTCATCTGTTTATTATAGCTTTATTCATACAAGACATAGAGGGGCGACTCCTCTGCTCCCATAGACGTCTATGAGGAAATGACTCTACTTCTCTGTAGTGACCAGCAGGGGGCGACTCCTCTGCTCCCATAGACGTCTATGAGGAAATTACTCTACTTCTCTGTAGTGACCAGCAGGGGCGACTCCTCTGCTCCCATAGACGTCTATGAGGAAATGACTCTACTTCTGTGTAGTGACCAGCAGGGGGCGACTCCTCTGCTCCCATAGACGTCTATGAGGAAATGACTCTACTTCTCTGTAGTGACCAGCAGGGGGCGACTCCTCTGCGCCCATAGACGTCTATGAGGAAATGACTCTACTTCTCTGTAGTGACCAGCAGGGGGCGACTCCTCTGCTCCCATAGACGTCTATGAGGAAATGACTCTACTTCTCTGTAGTGACCAGCAGGGGCGACTCTCTGCTCCCATAGACGTCTATGAGGAAATGACTCTACTTCTCTGTAGTGACCAGCAGGGGTGACTCCTCTGCTCCCATAGACGTCTATGAGGAAATGACTCTACTTCTCTACAGTGACCAGCAGGGGGCGACTCCTCTGCTCCCATAGACGTCTATGAGGAAATGACTCTACTTCTCTACAGTGACCAGCAGGGGGCGACTCCTCTGCTCCCATAGACGTCTATGAGGAAATGACTCTACTTCTCTGTAGTGACCAGCAGGGGCGACTCTCTGCTCCCATAGACGTCTATGAGGAAATGACTCTACTTCTCTGTAGTGACCAGCAGGGGGCGACTCCTCTGCTCCCATAGACGTCTATGAGGAAATGACTCTACTTCTCTGTAGTGACCAGCAGGGGGTGACTCCTCTGCTCCCATAGACGTCTATGAGGAAATGACTCTACTTCTCTACAGTGACCAGCAGGGGGCGACTCCTCTGCTCCCATAGACGTCTATGAGGAAATGACTCTACTTCTCTGTAGTGACCAGCAGGGGGCGACTCCTCTGCTCCCATAGACGTCTATGAGGAAATGACACTACTTCTCTGTAGTGACCAGCAGGGGGCGACTCCTCTGCTCCCATAGACGTCTATGAGGAAATGACTCTACTTCTCTGTAGTGACCAGCAGGGGGCGACTCCTCTGCTCCCATAGACGTCTATGAGGAAATTACTTCTCTCTTGATTTATTCCTTAATTTCAATTTTCCTCAAAACAGCATGATGCTAATTTAGTAAATGATGGTCTATTTAGACTCCAACTGACCATAAAGCAGGGAATGCTTTAGGGTGGGGCTACACAGTGATTGACAGGTCTCTATCAGAGACATATATGGCGTCTACGTCCTCCTCATAGCGAAAGCCGTAACCCAAGATGCCACGATGAAATCACCAAGCTTGAGCCTTAATGGCTCCCGTCCACAAAGCTCTGTCGCCATGACTACGGCCACTTAAACACCTAAACGCAGCTGACTTCCCCCCGTTAGACATGACAGATGTGCGTGTGACACTTTGCTCTCCGAACGCCTGCATCCTATTAACAAAACGCCTGTGCCCCCCCAGGCCTCATGAGACTGTGGTTCCTCTGGAGGACCCCACTTTGACGGAGGTGTCGTCCACGCTGCAGGAGTGGGCCTTACTATGGAAGCAGCTCTACGTGGTGAGTGGGGGGGGGGGTTCTTCCTCACTGCTCTTTAACACGACGTGCACTAGGACCACACAGAGCGGATTTATGTTGTGTCACGCTAAACCTAAAAGCTAATTCGCTCTCTTCACTGGTACCGGTGGCTCATCCAGTTCTAAACATGGTGCTCACGTACCGTGCTGTGAATGGATGGGGTCCAGCTTACATCCAGGACCTGGTCCAACCCGACATCCCGACCTCTGACCTCTCCGCTCTGCATGTGATAAACTGCTTGTTCCTCCTCGCTGAGAGCAAAACACTCCACTAGATCTCCACTCTTTGCTGTCCTGCTCCTAAATGGTGGAAGGAGGTCTCTGAAGACATCAGGACCACAGAGAGCCTTCACATCTTCAGACTAAAGACACACCTCTTCAGACTCTACCTCCACTAACACACTAACTAACTGCAGCACTTACATTGGACTTATAATGGTTCTTATCTACAGCAAGTTGGAGATCGGCTTATTTGATGAAATTGCACTTTCTTGTTCTTCTGGGTTTGTATCCAGCATTTTCATCTGCACGAGGCCCTTTGTTATCACGGACTTCCTCGTGAAGAATGAAGTCCAGTGATTCATTGGACACCTCATTATTTGTACATTCATACTGAAGGTTCCTTGTTATGTGATTTATCAAAGAGTATTATCTTCATCGTTGGTTCAAAATCATATTCAATTACAGAGCAGGAGAAAGAGGATAATACAACAAAAACCTGCCTCAGGTACCACCAGATAGCATCAAGTCATCATTGGAAACTGTTTATTAAAGGTCATCAAATCCCTGGAAGTTGATTGGACGAGCCATATGTAATGGAACAAAAGTAGTAGGTTGAAGAATAATATGGAATAAAAATTCCCAATTAATTTATGTAACACACACACACACACACACACACACAGTAGGTCTCACACATATGAGTCCTTCACTCAGTGCCACATGGCCTTCAGGCTCTGATGATGAACTCTCAGTAGACTGATGTTCGGAGGCACTGAAGCCTGAAGAGAGGACGAAGGCATCGGAGCAGAAAGCGACACGAGCGCACACACACATCCACACAACACATGTGTCCTGTGTGCGTCGAGGCGTCTCTGGTTACATCCTGTCATTCAGTCCGTCCTCTTGTCTGTCGCTCCAGTGGTTTGTGCGATGTTGTGCGATGGATGGTTGTGTGTCTCTGTGTAGCCCTGTGATTGGCTGGCGGCCGGGTGTCCCCGTCTATCGCCCTACGTTGGCTGGGATGGACTCCAGCCCCCCGCGACCCCGTGACCCTGTGTGCAGGATAAGTGGTTTGACGATGGACTTCTTGTCATAAATATTTGTTTTTTTGATGAACGATTTTTCAGAAGTTGTGGTTTCTGATCTCAAACACAGGTCTTCATTTGCCTTTATTGTGGTAAATAGACACACAGTCATGGAGGCACAGCAATAGTTTTCTGGTTGAATGTTCAGCTCAAGTCTAGAAGGCCCTTTAAGTCATGATCAGATGAACATGAATCAGAATAAGTTCAGGTAGTGCACACTGTAGCATACCACCCAAAAATCCACTAGAACGCAGGAAATAACTTCTACTCAAACCAAAACATCCTGGGGATCGACCTTCAGCTGTGTCTTTGCTTCTCACAATCTAACCAATGCTCTTCATCTCCAGCAGGCCGCCCCTATCCACGACTTACGCCCCACAAACCAACGGCAAATTAATTCCATTTCTCTGGTATTTGAGTCCCCATCGCTGGCATTGTGACCAAAGCGTCTTCAGCTCAATGGGACACATGGACGGTTGGTTGAGATATGGACTGTTAGCTAGTTAGCGTGCTAATGGGCTGGACTGAGAGGTGAACAAATGCAAAACAAAGAAAATTCACATCTGTATCCTGCTGTTTAACACTTAAATATTACCGTTATTCTCACGCAAACATTCCTCATCAGCGACCTAAAAGCTCTGTTGATGATGCTCACTCCTTGAGCCCCTCTCAGTTATATGAATACAGCTTTCTCCAACATTACTAAGTAGAATCATTGATAATGACGTCATCAATGTTTTTTTATTCTCTGGTCGCTTTCCAATCAACGTTTAGATTAACAGGAGAAGCACCAGTAGCGTTAGCAGCACCGCTAGCTGCTCCTCTCTTGTGGCTCTGGCGTCGTGGTCGATGTTACAGAACGCGTCGTGTTTCTCAGCTGCATGAAGCATCTTTCATATTCATCATCTGTGTCCTGAGTGAGAAAACAAGCCTTTGGTTCTCGCGGATTGTTCATTTCGATTGTCAGAGACTCATAAATCCATATCTGCGTCAGAGCCAGCTGAAGCGAGCCGCTTGGTTCCCAGGGTCAAAGGTCAGAGCTCCTCCGCCCACTAACCGGCAGAGCCAGATAAAAACCTGCTGCATCACGTATATTTTTTTGTATTTCATCTTCTTGTTGTTGTAGTTTAGTATACTAAGATATTCTTCATATTGTGTTAATATAGATACGAATATGTATAGTTAAATCACTGCTGCTGTGAATGACTTGATGCTGTACTTGTATCGATTCCCACTTGATGGTATTAGTAATCAATCCATCAATCCATTGAACCACTTGAATACAAAAGATAGATAGATACTTTATTGATCCCTCATGTACAAGGAAGACAATAGAATAAAAAGATAGACATTATATACAATATAATAAAATAGAAATATTAAATTAAATTAAATAAACAAACAAAAGAATAACCTTCAAAAAGAGACAATAATAATAATTTGTAAAAGGAGAAGAGGAAGAGCAGCAGCATCACAGCAGTACAGGGTTGTTATTGTCATTATTTAGCCAGAGATGGTTTATTGTAGAGTGTTGTTGCACTGGGCAGGAATGACCTCCTGTATCGGTCCTTGTGACAGCGGAGCTGAAGGAGTCTGATGGAGGACGTGCTCCTCTGTCCCTGCAGCAGGTGGTCAGGATTATCCAACATGGATAACAGTTGCTTCAGTGACCTCCCCTCCAACACCTTCTCCAGGCTGTCCTGTTTGCAGCCAATGATGGAGCCGGCCTTCTTAACACGTCTGTTAAGTCTGTTAGGTGTCACCGGCTCCAACGCTGCTCCCAGTAATACAGTAATATTTCCAACGTTTGAGTTTAACCCACTTCCATAAATCACCTTGTAGCCCCGCCTCCCTGCAGATCTCCACCACCAGCTTCCTCCCCTGAGGTGACCTCAGGTCACCGAGGTCCAGGACCATAACGGAGGGAGGAAATCCGTCCCTAAAGGCGTTTCCTCATGGACTGCTATAGGAACAGAGGAGTCGCCCCCTGGTGGTCAGGGAGAGAGAATGCAGCTTTAACACATTTAAGAGCGTTGTTGTTCAATATGACATGACGACATCAAATCGTCACACTTCTCTCACTCTTCTCCGGTTTTTCACCTTAATTAGATAAAAGAAAGAAAGAAGCAGTTCAAGTGAATCGTCGTCCTTCGTGCTGCTGTGTGTTACTCTTGCTGTTGCTAAGCAACCGCTCAAGAAGCATTTGAAACAGTGTCACTGGGGGCATAAAGTGGTGTAGGCAGTCAGATAAAAGGAAAAAGACATATTGTTTCTTCACATGGGAGGTGGAAGGAGACACTGAAGAGGACGTCCCTGCAGACACTTGGTTTTGTTCAATTCAAACATGTGACTTTTACTTGACGATAAGAACTATATCACACGTGTTCACACCACACACACGTCTATGTGTGTGCGTGTGTGACAGTGTAGCCACATGTAACACACTGACGGTGTGTCTGAGTACGTTACTGTGTGTGTTACTGTGAATGTGTGTTATCTCCGCCTCTGACTCCGCCTCTGACTCCGCCTCCGTCAGAAACACAAGGTGGATCTGTTCTACAAGGTGCGCCACGTGATGATGGAGCTGATCGACCTGAGGAGGCAGCTCCTCTCAGGTCACCTGACGCAGGACCAGAGCCGGGACGTCAAGAGACACGTCACGGTGCGCCTGGACTGGGGCAACGAGTGAGACGCACACACTCACACACACGTTACACTACATTGAAGCCTTTCAGGATGAAGCTTTTCTGAGTGAAGCTGAAACAGGGAACCAATGAAAAGACAGAAACTGTCATTGATCTGAGAGATGGAAGCTGGACTGTGATTGTGAAGCTCAGGAGAGCTGATGTGTGCGTGATCAATAACGTATTATAATATATTATTATGAGGAGCTTCTCATCATGGAGAGAACACTTTGAGTTAAATATTAAAACATAAAGGATGAAGCAGAACTCAGCGGCCTGAGGAAACATTTCGTTTCTCATCTACAGTTTGAATGAAGATATTCTGTTAATACCGAGGTCACAGCCTCGAGGTCAAAGGTTAGAACTACAGGAGGAAACACAAATCCCTTCACAATGCAGAACAGCGTGTGTGTGGAGGTTCAATAAAAGACCTTCTCTCTTCCCCCCTCAGACATCTGGGTCTGGACTTGGTTCCCAGGAAGGAGTTCGACATGGTGGATGAAGACCACATCAGCGTGTCAGATCTTTATAAGATGGTAAGACGGTTGTTTAAAACATATTTGGAGGAGGTGAGACTATAAAACACGGATAGGAGACAAGAAGAGGAACAGAGGGCAGGAGATGAAACAAGGAAAACAAGGAGAGGAAACAAGGATAGGAAAGAAACGGAGGTGATGAGATGAGACGATGAAAATATATCAGAAATAAGGAGACGAGGAGGTGAGAAACTGAGAGGACGCAAGGAGAGAAGATGAGGAGAGGAAGTGAGAGGAGACGAGAGGATGAGGAGAGGAAGTGAGAGGAGACGAGAGGATGAGGAGAGGAAGTGAGAGGAGACGAGAGGATGAGGAGAGGAAGTAAGAGGAGACGAGGAGAGAAGATGAGGAGAGGAAGTGAGAGGAGACGAGAGGATGAGGAGAGGAAGTAAGAGGAGACGAGGAGAGAAGATGAGGAGAGGAAGTGAGGATGAGGAGAGGAAGTGAGAGGAGACGAGGAGAGAAGATGAGGAGAGGAAGTGAGAGGATGAGGAGAGGAAGTGAGGAGACGAAGAGTGAGAGAGGAGTGACGAGGGATGAGGAGATGAGGGAGAGAAGAGGAGAGGAAGTGAGAGGAGACGAGAGGGAGGAGAGGAAGTGAGAGGAGACATGAGGAGAGGTGATGAGGAGAGGAAGTGAGAGGAGACGAGGAGAGAAGAGGAAGTGAGAGGAGACGAGAGAAGATGAGGAGAGAAGTGATGAGGAGAGGAAGTGAGAGGAGACGAGAGGAGAGAGGAAGTGAGAGGAGACGAGATGAGGAGAGAAGTGAGAGGAGAGAGAGGATGAGGAGAGGAAGTGAGAGGAGACGAGGAGAGAAGATGAGGAGAGGAAGAGAAGATGAGAGAGACGATGAGGAGAAGATGAGGAGAGAGGAAGTAAGAGGAGACGAGGAGAGAAGATGAGGAGAGGAAGTGAGAGGAGACGAGAGGATGAGGAGAGGAAGTGAGAGGAGACGAGGAGAGAAGATGAGGAGAGGAAGTGAGAGGAGACGAGAGGATGAGGAGAGGAAGTGAGAGGAGACGAGGAGAGAAGATGAGGAGAGGAAGTGAGAGGAGACGAGAGGATGAGGAGAGGAAGTGAGAGGAGACGAGGAGAGATGAGATGAGAGGAGACGAGAGGATGAGGAGAGGAAGTGAGAGGGAGACGAGAGGATGAGGAGAGCAAGTTTCCTCCTCCTCAGCATCGTCCAGCAGAGGAGAGTGTTCAACAAGTACCACACAGGTGAAGTACCACATATACATGAAATATACTGGGACATTTATGTTGACATTTACTGAAATTATGTCATTTTGAGGAGACGAGAGAGAAGATGAGGGAGCAAGTGAGGAGACGAGGAGAGAGATGAGGAGAATAGACTTTGCTGAGGAGATTTACAAGAAATGAGGCGAGGAATGAGATTAATACATTTGAGAGAAGATGAGGAGAGGGAAGTGAGAGGGGAGGATGGGATGAGTGAGAGGAAGTGAGAGGGGGACGAGGAGAAGAGGTGAGAGAGAAGTGAGGAGAGGGATGAGAATCTCTTTAAGAGTGTACTTTACTTTGCGAGAGGATGAGGAGAGGAAGTGAGAGGAGAGAGATGAGGAGAGGAAGTTAGAGGAGACGAGGAGAGAAGATGAGGAGAGGAAGTGAGAGGAGACGAGAGGATGAGGAGAGGAAGTGAGAGGAGACGAGGAGAGAAGATGAGGAGACGAGGAGAGAAGATGAGGATCACCTGATTGTGTTTTCTCCTCCTCAGCATCTGTCCAGCAGACACAGTGTTCAACAAAGTACCACACAGGTGAAGTACCACATATACATGAAATATACTGCTGTTACATTTACTGAAATTATGTCATTTGAGCTTCTGAAATACCAACATAACAAGAAATACTTTAGTTTACAAGTTCTGTACTAGCAAGTATCTCTTTAAGAGTGTACTTTTACTTTGCTCCACCATTAATACTACTCCTGTGTATTCATGTATTAATACGCGTGGTGTCCCGTCTTCAGGGGGACGGGACGCGGCAGCGGCACGGAGACCCCTGCAGGGTCCCGGTTCCTCATCACCTGCTGGTCAACCTGAAGAGCTTCACCTACAACAGCATCGGCGAGGACACCGACATCTTCTTCTCCCTGTACGACCTGCGAGAAGCAAAGACCATCAGGTACCCGCCAAGACACCGGTGTGCGCGCGTGTTTGTGTGAGTCCATCGATGATCTGTGAGTGTGTCGGGGGGAGATGTTCCAGCCCTGAGGTCAAAGGTCACCGCTAGAATGAAACGAGTCGGCGTCTTTGTGTCTTTCAGTGAGAGGTTTTTAGTGCGGCTGAACAAGAACGGAGCCCCGAGGAACCCGGAGAAGGTGGAGAGGCTGTGTGCGCTGTTCACGGTAACACACACACACACACACACACACACACACACACACAGACACACACACACACACACACACACACAGACACAACACACCCGTTTGAAGGGTCAACCTTAAAACCCTCTTCCTCTCTGACTGCAGGACCTGAGTAACAAAGACATGAAGAGAGATCTCTACATCGTGTCTCACGTCATCAGAACGGGTGAGACCAGAGTGACATCAACATATGTACACTACACATGTATATACACACATATATACACATGTATATATATATATATATGTGTGTATATATAAAGTCTTTTAAAGATCAATAACCACCATGTCTTACCTTCAGCTGCTTCTCTCCTCGTGTGTTTGCTTCCTCTGGCAGTAAAGTTTGATGTTTTACTGCTGACTGCATGTTGTGTCTTTCCTCTCTCACAACACACACACACACACACACACACACACACACACACACACACACACACACACACGCCAGGCCGCATGCTGCTCAATGACAGTAAGAAGGGCCCCCCCCTCGTCCAGTACCGGCGGCCCTACGGCTGCGCGGTCCTCGCCATGAGCGACGTGCTGCAGACCATCGCCGAGCTCAAGGAGGAGAAGGACTTTGTCCTGAAGGTGTACACGTACGTGCACCCACCTGCACACACACACACACACACAGCGGATGCAGACATGTGGACCAGAGACAGACCGGGGTCCCTTCAGGCTTCTGCTTGTCCCGCGTCTCGCCTCCTCTCGGCTGCGTCCCTCTGAGAGACTTTTCTCTGCTTTGTTCTCCAGGTGCAACAACGAGAACGAGTGGTACCAGATCCACGAGAACATCATCCGCAAGTCCAGCACCAAGTACACGGTGCCGAGCACCAGCTACGGTAGGAGGGGCCTCTGCCGATGATGTCACTGACTCACACGGAGGTCTGAGCGTCGCTCCATGAAGGCCTCCTGAAACAACACTAAACATAAACAGCTCAACAACAACATCTGACGCCCCCACAGGTCTCATCATCTCCCTTCCAGTTGCTGAGAGGCGACGTGGATCAGGTCCGCAGAGAGAATCCTCTCATCTTCAGCAGAGGCGTGTCCGTGACGCGTAAGCTGGGCTTCCCTGACGTCATCATGCCAGGTGGGTCCTGGTTACCGCGGAGACGTCTCTGCATGTCCTCCATAGCTTAACACTTATTTAGCTTAAGGGATGTAAAATGTAAAGTTATAAAAGACGGTGAACTCAATCCAGCATGTTGGTCATCACACCGCTCTCACTGGACCTCGCAGCTTGTTACATTATGATGCGTTCAGGCTCCACATTTAATCTTGTAAAATGCTCCGTTTAAAGGAGGCGTTTTCACACTCGTATATTACAGATGAATCCTAGATTTTGATTCTAAGCTTCATGAACACTGAGCAGATTATAATAATCATTAACATCTTAATGTGAGCGACTAGTTCCAGGAAAACGCCATCATCAGAACGGTGATTGATGAATATATTTATTGGTTTTGGTGGAGGGAGTTTGCTCAGAGAAAGACGGGGTCTCTCGTGTAACGCCAGCTTTCGTCCAGGTGACGTCCGTAACGACCTGTACCTGACGCTGGAGCGCGGCGACTTCGAGAGAGGAGGGAAGAGCGTCCAGAAGAACATCGAAGTCACCGTCTACGTCCTGTACGCCGACGGAGAGATCCTCAAGGTAGGGACCCCCCTATCATTCAGGGGCCCGTCCACCGGCCCTCAATGGGGGCCGGTCACAGGACGTCACAAACAGCCAATGGGATCCTTCCAATGCTCGTGTTTCTACACAATGTTCATTGGGAGGAGCAGCAGTGACCTTCTCCTGCCCCCCTCGCCCTCTGCAGGACTGCATCAGTCTGGGTTCGGGCGAGCCTCAGGTGCCGGAGCACCGCTCCTTCGTGCTCTACCACAACAACAGCCCCCGCTGGAGCGAGGTCATCAAGCTGCCGATCCCCATCGACCGCTTCAGAGGGTCACACCTGCGCTTCGAGTTCCGCCACTGCTCCAGTGAGTCGTCCTCACGTGCACGCCGCAGAGGACCAGGAGGCCGTGCGCTGATTCTGTTTATTCATCCGACGTGACTCATTCTGGTTTTGTTCTTGTCCGTGGTGCTGAAGCGTCTTTGGGTACCTAGAAAAGTTCTCATTTAAATGACACAGCGGACGTCTGTCTCTTCATCGTGTCCACAGCGAAGGACAAAGGAGAGAAGAAGCTGTTCGGTTTCTCCTTCACTCCTCTGATGAGGGAGGATGGAACCACGCTCTCCGACGAGAGCCATGATCTCTACGTTTACAAGGTCAGAAGTCAACGCCGCACCAACGGTGTCCACGCAGCGCCTTTCTCTGCAGAACATCTCGTACAGTAACATGTTCCATTGTTGGTCCTCAGTGCGATGAGAACACCACCTTCAGTAACCACGCCCTCTACCTGGGTCTGCCCTGCTGCAAGGAGGACTTCAACAGCTGCCCCAGCATCCCCTCCAGCCTCATCTTCCAGCGCAGCACCAAGGAGAACTTCTGGATCTCCACGCAGCTCTCCTCCACCAAGCTCACTCAGAACGGTACACAGCTGAGCAGGGGACCGTCCCATACATCTACTGATCTCTCCCAGTGTGTTTAACCAGAGCCGCCATGGTGCCAGAAACCCACACCGTATATGTGCTGTCACTGGGATGGAGAAGAAGCAAGTAACGCTCTCCCATGACCTCAGGGTGTGGATAAGGGTCCATAAGAGGCCTGAGCGCTGCTTCTCAGTGTCACATCACACTGGTTTGTGTCTTTGCTAACGTGGCGCTTTTCCTCCAGTGGACCTGCTGGCCTTGCTGAAGTGGAAGGCCCATCCAGAGCGGGTCATGGACATCCTCGGCAGGCTGAGACATGTCAGCGGAGAGGAGATAGTCAAGGTGAGCTTCTCTTTTTTAAGGATTTTTTTTGCCTTAAAAACAAACTGCATTTTCTGTGACAAAAATCCCTCAGAGGGTTTGAACCTGTTGAAGAATCACGTCGTTGCTTCGTTAAGACGTTGCTGCATTAAACTCTGGAATAACTCGATTCGATGACTTGAACTCGCTGCGTGTGTTTGTGACAGTTTCTCCAAGACATTCTGGACACTTTGTTCTCCATCCTGGACGACAACACGGACAAATATGGACCGCTGGTGTTCCAGTCCTTGGTGAGTCCACCAGAAGCAGCTGCGGGTTGAAGTCCGGCCGACAGCTTCAGTCAGCTGGTCAGTCAGCTGGTCAGTCAGCTGGTCAGGTCAGCTGGTCAACTGGCCGGTTAGCTGGTCAGTCAGCTGGTCAGTCAGCTGGTCAGCTGGTCGGTCAGCTGGTCAGTCAGCTGGTCAGTCAGCTGGTCAGTTAGCTGGTCAGTTAGCTGGTTAGCTGGTCAGTCAGCTGGTCAGTTAGCTGGTCAGCTGGTCGGTCAGCTGGTCAGTTGGTCAGTCAGCTGGTCAGTTAGCTGGTCAGTTAGCTGGTCAGCTGGTCAGCTCAGCTGGTCGGTCAGCTGGTCAGCTGGTCAGTCAGCTGGTCAGCTGGTCAGTCAGCTGGTCAGTTGGTCAGTCAACTGGTCAGTCAGCTGGTCAGTTAGCTGGTCGGTCAGCTGGTCAGTCAGCTGGTCAGCTGGTCGGTCAGCTGGTCAGTTGGTCAGTCAGCTGGTCAGTTGGTCAGTCAGCTGGTCAGTTAGCTGGTCAGCTGGTCAGTCAGCTGGTCAGTCAGCTGGTCAGTTAGCTGGTCGGTCAGCTGGTCAGCTGGTCAGTCAGCTGGTCGGTCAGCTGGTCAGCTGGTCAGTCAGCTGGTCAGTTGGTCAGTCAACTGGTCAGTCAGCTGGTCAGTTAGCTGGTCGGTCAGCTGGTCAGTCAGCTGGTCAGTTAGCTGGTCGGTCAGCTGGTCAGCTGGTCGGTCAGCTGGTCAGTTGGTCAGTCAGCTGGTCAGTTAGCTGGTCAGCTGGTCAGTCAGATGGTCAGTCAGCTGGTCAGTCAGTCAACTGGTCAGTCAGCTGGTCAGTTAGCTGGTCAGTTGGTCTGGCTGGTCAGCTGGTCGGTCAGCTGGTCAGGTCAGCTGGTCAGCTGGTCAGTCAGCTGGTCAGTTAGCTGGTCAGCTGGTCAGTCTGGTGGTCAGTCAGCTGGTCAGTTAGCTGGTCAGTTAGCTGGTCAGCTGGTCAGTCAGCTGGTCGGTCAGCTGGTCAGCTGGTCAGTCAGCTGGTCAGTTGGTCAGTCAACTGGTCAGTCAGCTGGTCAGTTAGCTGGTCGGTCAGCTGGTCAGTCAGCTGCTGGTCGTCAGCTGGTCAGCTGGTCGGTCAGCTGGTCAGTTGGTCAGTCAGCTGGTCAGTTAGCTGGTCAGCTGGTCAGTCAGCTGGTCAGTTAGCTGGTCAGCTGGTCAGTCAGCTGGTCAGTTGGTCAGTCAGCTGGTCGGTCAGCTGGTCAGCTGGTCGGTCAGCTGGTCAGTCAGCTGGTCAGTTGGTCAGCTGGTCAGCTGGCTGGTCAGTCAGCTGGTCAGTCAGCTGGTCAGTTAGCTGGTCGGTCAGCTGGTCGGTCAGCTCGTCAGCTGGTCAGTTAGCTGGTCAGCTGGTCAGTCAGCTGGTCAGTTAGCTGGTCAGTCAGCTGGTCAGTCAGCTGGTCAGTCAGCTGGTCAGTTAGCTGGTCGGTCAGCTGGTCAGTCAGCTGGTCAGTCAGCTGGTCGGTCAGCTGGTCAGCTGGTCGGTCAGCTGGTCAGTTGGTCAGTCAGCTGGTCGGCTGGTCAGCTGGTCAGTCAGCTGGTCAGTCAGCTGGTCGGTCAGCTGGTCAGTCAGCTGGTCAGTCAGCTGGTCGGTCAGCTGGTCAGCTGGTCGGTCAGCTGGTCAGTCAGCTGGTCAGTCAGCTGGTCGGTCAGCTGGTCAGCTGGTCAGTTAGCTCGTCAGCTGGTCAGTTAGCTGGTCAGCTGGTCAGTTAGCTCGTCAGCTGGTCAGTTAGCTGGTCAGTCAGCTGGTCGGTCAGCTGGTCAGCTGGTCGGTCAGCTGGTCAGTCAGCTGGTCGGTCAGCTGGTCAGCTGGTCGGTCAGCTGGTCAGTCAGCTGGTCAGTCAGCTGGTCAGTCAGCTGGTCAGCTGGTCGGGTCAGCTGGTCGGTCGGCACAGTGACGTACGGACGGCAGACGACGTGGTGTCATTATGATAAGTGCTAATCTGATGAATGATTGCTAGTTAACTAACATCTAGTGATCAGAAGGTCGTTATATTGTAGTGTTATATTATTATCTATATTATTAATGTTGAATATGGTTTAATGTTCCTTTCTCTCTCAGGTGTTTATCATAAACCTCCTCAGGGACAGTAAATATTACCACTTCAGGCCGGTGATGGACACGTACATCCAGAAGCACTTCGCAGGCGCTCTGGCTTACAAGTGAGTGTTTCCCAACACGCCGCCTCACTGTACGGAGTGTGTGTGTGTGTGTGTGTGTGTGTGTGTGTGTGTGTGTGTGTGTGTGTGTGTGTGTGTGTGTCATTCACAATCATCCCTGATGACTAATAAAGTTTTTTGACTTGTGGTTTATATGCTCATACATGTTAATTCATTTGTGAAAAGTTAAAGACCCCACGTGTGTCATTTAAACTTTTATTTATGACACACATTAAACTGTGATACGTGTGATATTTCCCGCGGTGGTTCCAGGGAGCTGATCCGTTGTCTCAAGTGGTACATGGACCGCTCTGCAGAGGTGGTCCGACAGGACCACATACAGGAAGCCATGAGGGTACGTGAGTCCACCAGCAGTTCTTCTGGCTTCACGCTGGTCACCACATGTTCTCACAATACTTTGTGTATGAATCAGCCTGATGTCCTCGACCTCATTTAGAAAACGCCGCCGTGAATCACTGACGATAGAAACACATTCGGTCGCTGTGGGTTTTTGCTTCGCGTCTCCACGCTGCTGAATATTCATTGATTGTTATATTGTTATATATCAGCGGCTGAGGGGATTAGTTATCATTTATATATAATTATAGGAAGTATATCATTTAACTTAATTAAACTTCAATAATTTATGTAGCACCTTTCAAAACAAAGTTACAAAGTGCTCAACAATACGCACGAGTTCTACAAAATACCATCAAGCAGTTTACAATGAATAAGATCAAATCCATTAAATATATGAATAAGCCAGCTGGTAAAAGTGAAGTGAAAGAGGACACTGAGTTCGTCTGTCTCAACTCGCAGGGAAGGTTCCACGTTTAGGGGCCCGTTCGTCTTTAGTGAGACGTTAATAAGGACGAGCTGATTATGAGTCACTGTCACTTTGTCCATAACTTAAGAATGAACTCGCCACAAAAAACATGGTACATTGTAACCGATTGTTGCAAAGCCTTCAACTTACGCTTTATGTAACGTGAAGAATCAACCCGAGAGGTTCTGTGTCCGTCTCCGTCCTTCCTTCTCTACTCAGCTTCGATTTAATATGTGAAGTACTGAAGTACTGTACTAGTATCAAATGTCTGTTAGCGTCACTAATATGCTTAAATATATTCCACCATTTCATTAACTCACAGGTAATTATTTATTATTTCTTTCTTTTTAAAATCAAATGAATCTACTATTAAAATATGTTGGTGGGATACAATAAAAACAATAGTTCTCTTCTCTTTGGTTTAAATCAAAAACTCTTTTCTGTGACGGATGAACATCTGAGACGTTTGTAACGTCCTCGTGGATGAAATGATGACGATCGGTGGAGAGAACGTGTGGTTTATTCATGAAATGTTTGTATTGTTTCTGTATTCTCACACAACCTCAGGCCTTGGAGTATCTGTTTAAGTTCATCATCCAGTCTCGGATCCTTTACTCTCGGGCCACTTGCGGAATGGAAGAGGAGCAGTTTCGCACCAGCGTCCAGGAACTTTTTCAATCGATCCGCTTCGTCCTCAGTCTGGACAGCCGCAACTCAGAGACCCTTATTTTCACACAGGTGAGAAAAAACACGCAGATAAGAAGAAGTTCTAGATTTACGTTACATCTCTAGTCGTCTTTCTTAGCTGGTGCTGCACCTTGTTGTGTCTTTATAGTTTAGAAACTAATCCAAATATTTAATCTGCTGGTAGTTAAGACACTTTCCATCCCCTTTTAGGTGCTTTAATCTGACTCTGTATCTCCTTTACGTACGTCTTTCTACTTGCACCTCGGACCTTCCCTCACCTCCTCTTTCTCCCACGATTCTTCGCTCATCCCTTCGGGCCCTTGCTATTCCTCCTGGTTGTCTTCCCCTCCACACCCACACGTCACAGGGCTCCCAGCCTTGTCCAGGCCCAAATCAGGCCCCTGGCGTCGGGCCTGCTGCCTCCTTAGCACTAGCCCCCGCACTGGGCCAAGCCCCGCCCCCCGCCCCAGGACAGGCCAACTGCCCTCCGGCCTGGAGCTCCAGCGCTCCGCGGCCGTCTCCACTGTCAGTAAGTAGACATCGGGATCAACGACCTCCGTTCCCTGTGTGAACCCGGAATCATAATTCAGCTCTGTGAGAACCTTCACACGCGCCGCTGTGGTCCTGCACCTCCTCCTCGGCCCCCTCCTGACACCAGCGGCCCTCACTGCTCGGGTCCACCTCCAACGTTCATCTCAACGCCCTCTATCTGCAACCGCTGTTTATGAACCACGTTGTTAGTCACAGCTCGTAGATCCCTGACGAGTCACTTCAACACCTGACGAGTCCCTTCAACATCTGACGAGTCACAGCTCGTAGATCCCTGACGAGTCACTTCAACACCTGACGAGTCCCTTCAACACCTGACGAGTCACTTCAACACCTGACGAGTCACTTCAACACCTGACGAGTCCCTTCAACACCTGACGAGTCACTTCAACACCTGACGAGTCCTTCAACACCTGACGAGTCACAGCTCGTAGATCCCTGACGAGTCACTTCAACACCTGACGAGTCACTTCAACATCTGACGAGTCACAGCTCGTAGATCCCTGACGAGTCACTTCAACACCTGACGAGTCACTTCAACACCTGACGAGTCACTTCAACACCTGACGAGTCACTTCAACACCTGACGAGTCACTTCAACACCTGACGAGTCACTTCAACACCTGACGAGTCACAGCTCGTAGATCCCTGACGAGTCACTTCAACACCTGACGAGTCCCTTTAACATCTGACGAGTCACAGCTCGTCAACACTTCAACACCTGACGAGTCCTTTAACATCTGACACCAGCTGACCCTGAGTCACTTCAACACCTGACGAGTCTGACGAGTCACAGCTCGAGATCCCTGACGAGTCCCTTCAACATCTGACGAGTCACAGCTCGAGTCACTCACTCAACACCTGACGAGTCCCTTCAACATCTGACGAGTCACAGCTCGTAGATCCCTGACGAGTCACTTCAACACCTGACGAGTCCCTTTAACATCTGACGAGTCACAGCTCGTAGATCCCTGACAACCTGACGAGTCACTTCAACACCTGACGAGTCCCTTTAACATCTGACGAGTCACAGCTCGTAGATCCCTGACGAGTCACTTCAACACCTGACGAGTCCCTTTAACATCTGACGAGTCACAGCTCGTAGATCCCTGACAACCTGACGAGTCACTTCAACACCTGACGAGTCCCTTCAACACCTCACAGTCACAGCTCGTAGATCCCTGAAGAGTCAACCCTGACGAGTCACTTCAACACCTGACGAGTCACAGCTCGTAGATCCCTGACAACCTGACGAGTCACTTCAACACCTGACGAGTCACAGCTCGTAGATCCCTGACAACCTGACGAGTCACTTCAACACCTGACGAGTCCCTTCAACACCTGACGAGTCCCTTCAACACCTGACGAGTCACAGCTCGTAGATCCCTGAAGAGTCACTTCAACACCTGACGAGTCACTTCAACACCTGACGAGTCACAGCTCGTAGATCCCTGACGAGTCCCTTCAAACACCTGACGAGTCCCTTCAACACCTGACGAGTCCCTTCATCAGAGATCACAGTGGATGTAATGAAAACAGAGTATTTGGAGCAGTCCGATTAAACTCCATATTTACAGCGTGTTACACCACTTGCTTAATGTCGTGTTAACATCTAACAATGTTTGTGTTTTCTTCTTCACGTTTTCTTTCATTATTGAGATGTCAAACATGCATGAGAGTCACATGAAAACCTCCACTTATTGAGATGTTTCCAATACCACATTCACTGTATCACTTTAACTCACTTCTGATCTGTTTTATTGGAGATAAAGTCGCCGTTATCTAACTCTCTCTCTCTCTCTCTTTCTTTCCCGCTAACATCCAAACGTGTCCTCCTCCTCTGGAACATCTTGTCGTCCTTCTCTGCCTCGTCTCCTCAGGCCGCTCTGCTGAACTCGTTCCCGGCGATCTTCGACGAGCTGCTGCAGATGTTTACGGTGC
>BMAF01000011.1:20399173-20429173 GCA_014132575.2 Gasterosteus nipponicus
CACCGTGAACCTCCTGGTGAGAGTCATCCTCAACATGTTCATCTTATCTTCATGTTCCTGTTCATCTCCATGTTCATGTTCATCTTCACTTTCATCCCCATCCTCTTCTTCACATTCGTGTTCATCCTCATCTTCATGTTCCTGTTCATGTTCATCTCCATGTTCATCTTCATGTTCCTGTTCATGTTTATCTCCATGTTCATCTCCATGTTCATCTTCATGTTCATCCTCATCTTCATGTTCCTGTTCATGTTCATCTCCATGTTCATCTTCATGTTCCTGTTCATGTTTATCTCCATGTTCATCTCCATGTTCATCTTCATGTTCATCCTCATCTTCATGTTCCTGTTCATGTTTATCTCCATGTTCATCTCCATGTTCATCTTCATGTTCATCCTCTTCTTCATATTCGTGTTCATCCTCATCTTGATGTTCCTCTTCATGTTTACGTCAGAACATCTGGACCTTCACAGAGAGGTTCTACCTGTTTTTTATCTTCTCAGAATTTCTACAAGTCTGAGATCAACAAGGAGGAGATGTACATCCGCTACGTCCACAAGCTGTGTGACATGCACCTGCAGGCTGAGAACTACACCGGTAAAGACACACACACACACCCACACACTGTGTGGGTGTGTGTGTGTGTGTGACCATGGTCCACCCCCCACAGAGGCTGCCTTCACCCTGCTGCTGTACTGGGAGCTGCTAAACTGGGAGGAGAAGCTTCTGAAGGAGTTCCTGCATTACCCCACCCAGACGGAGTGGAGCCGCAAGGAGGCGCTCAGCCGCAAGGTCATCCACTACTTCAACAAGGGCAAGGTGGGCGCACAACACAGACACACAATACACTCACTCACTACTACACAACATCTTAATTAGAAAACATTTATTTGACACAACATAATAAATACACAACCGTAGTGCACAAATTACAGAGGAGTAAATGATGTGGATGACTCGACTACAACACTCACGTGTGTGTGTGTGTGTGTGTGTGTGTGTGTGTGTGTGTGTGTCCCTCAGTGCTGGGAGTTCGGGGTTCCTCTCTGCAGGGATCTGGCCTTTCAATACGAGTCTCTGTACGACTACCAGAGTCTCAGCTGGATCCGGGTGAGCTGCTCCCAACAACCACAACACAACAGACACACAACCACGTTCATACTGGAGAGGAGACGCCCGTCGTGATGACTTCCTCCTCTGTGTGTCTCTGTCTGTGTGTGTGTCTGCCGGTGTGTAGAAGATGGAGGCGGCGTACTACGATAACATCATGGAGCAGCAGCGCCTTGAGCCCGAGTTCTTCAGGGTCGGATTCTACGGCAGGAAGTTCCCCTTCTTCCTCAGAGTGAGATGAACTTCTTCTTTCTATCACATCCTGAAATGTGATGTCATCATTATTCAAAGGTTTCTGCTCCTTAACAGAATCTGATACAGTGTGACGACGTGTGGAATAAAACGCTTCAGTGAAACGGTGTTAGCGCACGCGATGCGTTCAAGGACCGCATGGTACAAAGCTGACGTCTCGTGATTGTTTAAAGTAAACCTCTTCCTCTCGGCGTCTCTTTTGCTTTCGGTTCCTTCTCTCCAGAACAAAGAGTTTGTCTGTCGCGGCCACGACTACGAGAGGCTGGAGGCCTTCCAGCAAAGGATGCTGGGAGAATTCCCCCAGGCCATCGCGATGCAGCACCCCAACCAGCCCGACGAGGCCATCCTGCAGTGTGACTCGCAGTGTATCCTTTCACTCACAGGGGGGGCGGGGCTCCGGTGCACAGGGACCTCCTCCGGTCAGAACCAGCCCGGTCCTCCGTTCTTTCCTTTGACTCCTGGGCCCAGACCTCCAGATCTACGCCGTGACCCCAGTGCCGGACAGCGTCGGCGTCCTCCAGATGGACCGAGTCCCCGACCGCATCAAGAGCTTCTACCGGGTCAACAACGTCCGGCGGTACCGGTACGACCGGCCCTTCCACAAAGGACCCAAAGACAGAGACAACGAGTTCAAGGTGGGTGGTCCGGACCCGTCCACCTCTGGTCTGCAGGACTTGGGATCTGGGCCCATCTGGACCAGTAGAATCAATCACATTTGGGAGTTCAAAAGTCAATACGCACGTCCTTAACGCAACAATAGATATGCTAATTAGGACGTTTTATTACGCAACAATAAAGAAGGACAATATTCAGTAGTCTTGTGTCCACATGGAACGTTTTATATCATGTTGAGGGGATTTGTGGACACGTTTGTCTCCTCGTGTTCCGCTGTCTCCTCTCTTACATCAAATCACATTACAGGTTACATTTTTAACCCAGAGCTTTTTACATTTCTGCCCGGGGAGCAATTAGGGGGTTTGTGTCTTGCTCAGGGACACTTTGACTTGGGACATGGGGCAGCCGGGACTCAAACCACCAACCCTGCGGTTACTAGCGCACCCTCTACCCCGACCCCCCCACCTCTTCTTAAGGTGTCCTGTGATTTGTGGATAGTTTGTCTCTTGTTTGTCTCTCGCTGTCTCCTGTTGGTGGACATTTGAACTCCCCTTGTTGCGTCGTGTCCGTCCAGAGTCTCTGGATCGAGAGGACGACCCTGATCCTGACTCACCCTCTGCCGGGGATCTCGCGCTGGTTTGAGGTGCAGAAGAGGGAGCTGGTGAGCGAATGAAAGACCTCTTCCACAAGCTGTAGACCTCCTGGTGGAGTTTGTACATCACCTGCGTCCCCGTCCCCCAGGTTGAGGTGAGCCCGTTGGAGAACGCTGTCTCCGTGGTGGAGAACAAGAACCAGGAGCTGCGGACCCTGATCAGCCAGTACCAGCACAAGCAGCTGCACGGCAACATCAACCTGCTGAGCATGACGCTGAACGGCGTCATCGACGCCGCCGTCAACGGGGGCATCGCCCGGTACCAGGAGGTGGGCCCGCAAAGGGGGGTCCAGGTCCAGGACCAGAACCCCAGAACCATAGACCCATAGACTATAGAACCGTAGACCCATAAACCCATAGACCGTAGACCCATAGATCCATAGACCCGTAGAACAATAGACCCATAGAACAATAGACCCATAGAACCATAGACCATAGAATCATAGAATCATAGAACAATAGACCCATAGATCCATAGATCCATAGACCAATAGAATCATAGACCCATAGACCAATAGACATAGACCCATAGACCATAGAACCATAGACCCATAGAATCATAGACCCATAGACCCGTAGACCCATAGAACCGTAGAACCATAGACCCACAGAACCCCAGAGCAGTGTTTAATTATTTTCTCCAGTTGAATATCACACACGCTGGCGAGTCTAATATGATACTATTAAATATCCTTTTATGACCTTTCAGATGTCAGGATTAATAATAAATAACAATACGATAGCGTTTGTCTATAGTTACATTTCGGTCTGATTTAAATACTATAGTACAATAAAATGCATGACTTAAGTAGTATCTGTAAGAACAATGAGGAGTAAAGGTTTTAATACGTATTCATTCCCAGGCTTTCTTCGATAAGGAGTACATCACTAGCCACCCTGAAGACACGGAGAAGATCACGCAGCTCAAAGACCTGATGCAGGAGCAGGTGAGACCTCGTCAGCACCGTCGCCAGGGGCAACCAGTGAAGAACAAGCCCCATCGGGACGGAATATTAAATCATAATTCAATAACAAACACAAGAGTGACGTTGTAAATATTTAGAGTTATTATTATTTTCCTCCTAACCCCCCCCAGGTCCACGTGCTCGGGGTGGGTCTGGCCGTACACGAGAAGCTGGTGCACCCGGAGATGCGTCCCCTCCACAAGAAGCTGATCGATCAGTTCCACATGATGAGGAGCAGCCTCTGTCAAGTGAGAATCACAAGGGCGAGGGGTCCTCCCATTGGTCCTCCCGGTGGTCCTCCCGGTGGACCTCCCATTGGACCTCCCAGTGGACCTCCCATTGGTCCTCCCGGTGGACCTCCCATTGGTCCTCCCAGTGGACCTCCCATTGGTCCTCCCAGTGGACCTCCCATTGGTCCTCCCATTGGTCCTCCCAGTGGACCTCCCATTGGTCCTCCCATTGGTCCTCCCATTGGTCCTCCCATTGGTCCTCCCAGTGGACCTCCCAGTGGTCCTCCCGGTGGTCCTCCCAGTGGACCTCCCATTGGTCCTCCCAGTGGACCTCCCCATTGGTCCTCCCGTTGGACCTCCCAGTGGTCCTCCCGGTGGTCCTCCCGGTGGACCTCCCATTGGACCTCCCATTGGTCCTCCCAGTGGACCTCCCATTGGTCCTCCCGGTGGTCCTCCCGGTGGTCCTCCCAGTGGTCCTCCCATTGGTCCTCCCAGTGGTCCTCCCATTGGTCCTCCCAGTGGACCTCCCATTGGTCCTCCCATTGGTCCTCCCATTGGTCCTCCCAGTGGACCTCCCATTGGTCCTCCCAGTGGACCTCCCGGTGGTTCTCCCATTGGTCCTCCCGGTGGTCCTCCCGGTGGACCTCCCATTGGTCCTCCCAGTGGTCCTCCCGGTGGTCCTCCCGGTGGACCTCCCATTGGTCCTCCCAGTGGTCCTCCCGGTGGTTATTGATCCCGTAGCTCGTCAATATAGACATATATCAATATGTCCGCCGGGCAGTCGGCACCATCCCTCCATATGCTTTTAATGGTCCGGCCCGCGTTCGATGTGGATCACAACCTGAAATGAGTTCGACCCTCCTGCTGTAAAGATTCAATAACAGGTTCCTCTGTACAATTGTTATTTTGCTAAGCCGTCCGCCCACAAAGCTACCGCCGTGCTCCTCTGGTCCAATCAGAGCGCTGCTCTCTGTACTAATGGAAGCTTCGTTGTGGTCTCAGGGTCTGCCGGGTCTAGAGAAGACCGGATCAGGAGCCAGCAGAGGGATCCTGACCCCCCACGGACCCATGAGCCCCGAGAGCTTCAAGCTGCTGCACCGCCACAGGTCAGTGACACACACACACACACACACACACAGACACACACACACACTGACACACGCACACACACACACACACTGACACACGCACACACACACACACACTGACACACGCACACACACACACACACTGACACACACACACACACACTGACACACACACACACACACACACACACACACACACACACACACACACACACACACTATCATTGGGATTTTACCTCTTTGTTTCTGAATCTTTTTATTGTGAAGCACTTTGTTTGAAAATGTTCTTATTTATTATTATTATTATTGTTATTATCTTCATTACTCTGTAGTCAACACACACTTCTTCTCACCGTCACAACATCTGATCTCATCACACCTCCTCTCCCTCTCTCTGTCTGTCTGTCTGTCTCTGTCTGTCTCTGTCTGTCTCTGTCTGTCTCCTCATTGTCTCATGCATGAGCTTTTCTTTTATCTCCTGCATCTCTCTTGTTCGCAAATGAACATTTTGGTTGTTTTTCTATTTTCGGTTATACTCTGCATGTCCC
This sequence comes from Gasterosteus nipponicus, assembly GCA_014132575.2. Classification (NCBI taxonomy): domain Eukaryota; kingdom Metazoa; phylum Chordata; class Actinopteri; order Perciformes; family Gasterosteidae; genus Gasterosteus; species Gasterosteus nipponicus. The sequence continues at coordinate 20,404,634 of BMAF01000011.1, forward strand.
CCTGGTCCCCCTGGTCCCCCCTGGTCCCCCCCCTCAGTCCCGTAGCCGTTTTGACTCCGGTTCGCTCGTCCTCCTCTCTCTCCTCTCATAACCGCAGTGAGTCAGGAAACGTTGGCAGCCTTCTGATCCTGGCTGACGGAGTCGTGATGGAGCATCCGGAGGACTTCTACCGCATGCAGGTGGAGTCATGAAATATGCATAAATACGTTCCACCCAATAGTCAATATATCACGGGTACTCAACCAATCAATCCACTACTAAAGATCAATACATGTAACACGTATTCATTCTTTGTTTCTTACATCTGTCCTTTCCTCTGCAGGCAAGCCCCTCCTCCTCCAGCCTCAGCTCCACCCACTCGGCACCCTCTCAGATGACAAACTCCGCCCCCCCCGGCTTCAGAGGTGAGCCGTTCAGACCACGTGACAGACAGGTGGATGTTCATTGTTGTCTGACTCTGACTCCTCCCTCTCTCAGTCGGCTCTCCGTCTCTTCCCGACAAATACCGCCACAACCGAGAGATGCTGATGCTGCTGCCGCCGCACCGCGACAGGCCGAGCAGCGCCATGTACACCAACGTCAGCGACGGCCAGGTACGGGGGGGTTACCCCATCTAGACACTCAGTGAGTCCCTGAGGGTTCAGGGGTCAGAGGGACCATCGGGATCGGTTAGCTTAGGAAGGTTCCTCACGTGGAAGTGGAGTTGTGTCCCCTAAGCACTGCGTCCTTTCCTACCTTATGAACCCTCCTAACCCTCTTTCCTTGAATAGTGGTTAGGAAGACGGGCGGAGGTCATCTTTTGCCGTCACCTGACTGGTGGAATCACCCACAAGTCATAGCAACGTTTGTCTTGTTCTTCAGCCAACCACCCTCCAGCGGGCCCTGTTCCACCAGGTGATTGGTCCGTGCAAACCCTGCAGCGACCCCAACCTGTCCGTGGCTGAGAAAGGTGAGAGGTCACGCACTCATTCTGACCTACGTACACTTGGAACCATGCAGTGATGTAACGTCTCCTTCTCCTCCTTTCTCCTCGCCTCCTCTCCTCCTCTCCTCGTCCAGTGCTAACCACTCCCAGTAGTTGGAGCTTGGACAGTGGTACCAGAGAGGCCCTCCCCTTCCTGTCTCATGTGGGCGGAGTCATGCCGCCTCCAGTTCCTCCACGCAACCTTGCTCACGGTAGGACACACTGTGTGTGCCACATGTGTGTGTGTGTGTGTGTGTGTCTGCAGCTGTTTGTTTTGTTGCTTTTTCTGTTGTTGTCTGTGAGAACTTTGATAGTTACTAAACTATTCTCATAATCAATAATCAGAGAAAACGTGACTTGATACTTTAAGGACAGAAGATTTTATTCCGTGAACCTTTAGAAACACCTCCTCCTCCTCCTCCTCCTCCTCCTCCTCCTCCTCCCCCTTCTTCTCCTCTGGTCTGAGGTGTGTGTGCTTCTCTCAGTCCGTCCTGCTGTGTCTCCCCCTGTAGGCCAACACCTGTCGATGCACTTTGACGCTTTCCACCACCAGGTCAGCGACCTCCCTCCAGCTCTCCCTGCGCGCTCCTTAAGAAAGGTACCCTGCTCCTCTTCCTCCTCCTCCTCCTCCTCCTCCTCGTTGTCCTCTTCCTCCCTCTCCTCCTCCTCCTCTGGTCCTGGTTAGTCCGTCTGCTGTCCTGAAGAAAGAACCTTCACTATCTTAGCGTCCACAGTTTGAGGACTTAATGATGAGGAATAAATCTTCATTTAAAGACCATGAATCCAAAGATAAAGAAACCAACAAAGAAACGAAGAGGGAAGAAAGTACGTTAATCTCCTTCCTGTTTGTGGTCTCTTCTTCCTCTTCTTGACGTATTCGGTTGATCTTCTTCATCTTCTCTGGAAACCCCAACATAAAATAATAATCATCCAGATGAGGCGAGGGCCTGATGATGTCATCAGCTGGTTAGAACTTACTAACTTAATAACTTACTGTACAAAAGATCAGTGAGTGTTATCGAGACATTTCTTCCGTCTCTCCATCAGCGTCTCCCCTCGTTGCATCATGACATCATGGTCCACTGAGGAGAACCACGATTAACCCCCTCTCTGCAGTCCCCCCTGCATCCTATACCTGCTTCGCCCACCAGTCCGCAGTCCATCATGGATGGCAGTAGCTCCACCCTGTCGGGCAGCGCCAGCTCCGGCGTCTCCTCCCTGGGCGAGAGCACCTTTGGCGGCGCCACCTCCTCCTCCGACCCCCCCGCCAGCCACATGGACACCCTAGAGTCCGCCCCCGCCTGCCAGGCCTGGACCACCGACCAACAGGACCTGGACCCGCCCTACCAGCCCTTCAGGTACGGCGCCTCCGAGCCCGAGGGCCCGGACGGGGTAAAGCCTCCGCCCTGCCACTCCGCCCCGGGGGGCGTGGCTCCAGCGGGAGTCCAGAATCTTTCTCACCCTTCACACCAACCGGCGCAGCAGCAGGACGGGCTGCCCCACCCCCACCCCCACCCCTACCACCTCCACCTGCACCAGCACCACTTCCACCCGCTCTACCTCCCCCACAACCCGCCTCTCTACAGCCTCCACGAGCCCCCTCCGGCCCTGCCCCCCAAGCCCTACCTCAGAGAGGGGTGTGTCCCCCAGGAAGACCCCCAGTCCGCCGCGCCGCGCAACATCTCCCAGCCCCTCATCGCGGCCACCAAGGAGGAGCAGGCCAAGGTGGCGTGGGAGCACGGCGTCCGCGAGGAGTGAGCGCCTCTAGGGGCGCGGCTGAACTCTCAGAGGGGGGCGGGGTTGACGTAAGCCCCTCCCCCGGGGTCATCGTGCTCCAACATCCAAACCAATCGAAGATGGAAGTTCTTAGGACAAGTTTTCTTCTGACGAGCTCATCGAGTCCGATGAGTTTCTGTTAAATAAAAAAAATCTGATTTCATTGCCGCGGTAACGTCGGTATTTGTAAACAACGGAAAGCGTTCGGTCTCTATTTCATTGATAACGTGAATCAATCACAAGGTTTAGAATCAAAGCGCCTCGTTTCCTCTGAAGATGTTTACACTAAAAATGGATTCTACATGATTCGGTGATTACAGAGCCGATGAAGCGACGAATCCTCAACGGCCAATCAAATGCCGCGCTGAAGCCGTTTTTTGTACATGTAACACAACACATAGAAGTATACGATGCATTTATATTTAATCCTTTTTACGCGTGGGTGAAGGTAGAAATATGCAAGACAAACACTCGATATTTAAACGGAGAGAATAATAAATATTCACTTTGATTGCTATTTTTAAAAGAAAGCGTTGCTGTACATTTTGTACGTGTTTTCCACTGAAGGTTGAAGTACTTTACGGTTCTTTGTATGAAGATGAATCACTTTTGGGTTGTTTTTTACAAATGTGAACCTTTGAGTTATGATGCGTTCAAAGGCTTGCTGGAATCGTGTTGTTCTCGCTGTGCCCAGAGAAGGAGCCGGTGACCTTTAACCTTTGTGAGAGGCTCAGGATCTACGATTCGCTGGATATATTTCATGCTCTATTTTTTGGATGAGGCAATGATGGTTACTTCCTGTTTATTTCCTTCACCTCTGTTTTAATGAGAAATAAATAAATGGCATGAATATTTAACGTTTAGGTTAAAACACGTTTTCATCCATCAAAAGTTGAAGATGAGCCGTTTTCAGGTTACGGCTGATGTTTTATTTATTACTAACGTTTCAATGTGGTTTAATCCTGAAGGGGAGAAATGTACCGATCATTTACAAGAACTATTGTTTTGCTGTTGTTGTTGTTGTTGTGGCCTCACAACGATCACTCTGTCAGCACGATGAGCACTGACTTTATTCAACAACTTATAATATTCAGATTTTATTCGACACGCTCACAGATATGCATGGAGAAGTGGACAAAATAATAGGAACAGTCGGTTTGAACTCCAAATGATGCTAAAGTGGAATCGTCCAATCAGAAAGCTGGATCTCATGGGGAGGAGTTATGAGCTGGGCCTAATAATCGTTTCATATTTAATAAGCAGCAGACTGATTGGAGGAGGGAGGGAGAGAGGAGCGCTCTGATTGGTTGGCTGTCACTCACTGAAGGCGTGAAGAAGAACCAGGGTGGACGGGTGGACGTGTGGACGTGTGGACGTGGACGGAGAAAAGCCGCCTGGTTGAATGATTCCGATTGTTCGGGCTTTTATTTGACGGTGCTGATGGATGTTCCCGTGTGTTAAGTCCTGGTGGTGTTAGCATGTTTATTAAGTGTCACGTGTTTCACGCTAGATGTAAATATCCCCTTTTGTTTTCCCACTCACTAAGAAACCTGCTGTGTTGTGGATTTATGATTAACGACATTAAACCATATTGTTTTATTGACTCACGTATGATTCTTATGTTGATGTGAGGAAGAAGTACTCTGTAGTGTACTTCCTGTACTTACTGTACTTACTCTACATCACACACAGTTCTGACTTTAATCGTTTTTATATTGAATATACATTCTGATTGTTGTACATTTATTTTATTAACTCAAAGACCGGAGACCTTAAGCACATTAACGCCTCCTTGTGCTGAATTATATCAGAAACAATGTTTCTACTTCATTTCCTGCATTTAGATGATCGTTATGCAACAGTAAATAAAAGTAATGAACCTAATAACTAAATCACACACACAGGTGGATACCTGATGTCTGTCTATTTTGAGTAGAGTACTCTGTTACTGCAGTAAAAGTACTCAAACCACAGAGTAAAAAATACTCTGGTACAGTTGAATGTTACTTCAGAAGTATTTCAGTATATTTAAACTGACTGTTTAACTTTCTATCATCTATCAGTGGATTAGTATTCCTCTGGCGTTAATGCTGAAGAGGGTTTTTACTTTAACTAATAAATCAACTATTGTTTGGTCTGTAAAAACAAACATTGGCTAAAGATTAATACATAAATGTTCCTGATACGTAGAGATTACACACAATAACTGCCGGTTAATCAGAGTAATTGATCGTTTCTTCTGTATTGTCATACGATTTGTCAGGTGAATCTAAATTTAGCATAAATGTATCTGACATTTACTGTAAAGTATGACGAGGTTCTACGTGAAGGACGCCACAGCGGCCCGGGTCCTGGTCTCAGTGAGAGCTGTATCTGGAGCTGTCTCTGGTCTCCGTCGTCTTTATCAGCAGCTTTGGGACGGGGGAGCCACCGTTGCCGTGGTTACCGTTGGTGCTTTTAGTACCTGGACGCAAATAATAACGGTGACATTTGAACTTGTCAATAATTGGAATAAAGAATGTTGCGATTCTAGATCAAAGAAATTAAAATGAGAAGAAGAGACTTTATCGTTCAGATCAACACAGCCAGATGTTTAGAGCGGCGCTAGCTAGCTAGCTACACTGCTAACTAGCCAGGTATGTCCCCTTGACAACCAGAGGGAGTTTCTTACTGTAGCTGGAGACACTCTGGATGTTCAGGATGGACTGATGTCCAAGTCTGAAGGAGAAGAAGAGACAGAGACATGGTGATGGTGTTTTATATGTCTCTCCTCCTCCTCTCACCTCCTCTACCCTCCTTTCACATGTCCTCTCTTGTCATCTCACCTGTCCTTCTTTCCTCTGTCCTCCTCTCTCTTCCTCTCTTATCCTCTGTCCTCCTCTGTCTTCCTCTGTCCTCCTCTCTCTTATCCCCCGTCCTCCTCTGTCCTCCTCTCTCTTATCCCCCGTCCTCCTCTGTCCTCCTCTCTCTTATCCCCTGTCCTCCTCTGTCCTCCTCTCTCTCCTCCTCACCTGTCCTCCTCTGTCACCCTCTCTCCTCTCCTTCTCTCACTTGTCCTCCTCGTTTCTCTGTTTCTCTCACCTGTCCTCCTCTCCCTCCAGCAGCTTCCTGTAGGTGGCGATCTCGATATCCAGAGCCAGTTTCAGGTTCATCAAGTCCTTCAGGTGAAGAAGAAAACAGAGAAGTAGAGTCATGTCCTCATAGACGTCTATGGGAGCAGAGGAGTCGCCCCCTGCTGGTCACTACAGAGAAGTAGAGTCATTTCCTCATAGACGTCTATGGGAGCAGAGGAGTCGCCCCCTGCTGGTCACTACGGAGAAGTAGTCATTTCCTCATATACGTCTATGGGAAGAGAGGGAGTCGCCCCTGCTGGTCACTACAGAGAAGTAGAGTCATTTCCTCATAGACGTCTATGGGAGCAGAGGAGTCTCCCCCTGCTGGTCACTACAGAGAAGTAGAGTCATTTCCTCATAGACGCGTCTGGGGGAGCAGAGGAGTCCCCTGCTGGTCACTACAGAGAAGTAGAGTCATTTTCCTCTTAGACGTCTATGGGAGCAGAGGAGTCGCCCTGCTGGTCACTACAGAGAAGTAGAGTCATTTCCTCATAGACGCGTCTATGGGAGCAGAGGAGTCGCCCCTGCTGGTCACTACAGAGAAGTAGAGTCATTTCCTCATAGACGTCTATGGGAGCAGAGGAGTCGCCCCCTGCTGGTCACTACAGAGAAGTAGAGTCATTTCCTCATAGACGTCTATGGGAGCAGAGGAGTCGCCCCCTGCTGGTCACTATAGAGAAGTAGAGTCATTTCCTCATAGACGTCTATGGGAGCAGAGGAGTCGCCCCCTGCTGGTCACTACAGAGAAGTAGAGTCATTTCCTCATAGACGTCTATGGGAGCAGAGGAGTCGCCCCCTGCTGGTCACTACACAGAATGCAGCTTTAGGTAACACATTTACCTGAAGGAGACCTGGACATGACCTCATGTGTGCCCTGTCTACTCAGGTAATACTCACCTGGTACTCTCTGAGCTGTCGGGCCATGTCCTGCTTGGCTCTCTGCAGAGCTTCCTCCAGGTCTCTGGTCCGAGCTTTGGCTTCTTTCACAGCCAGCTCTCCTCGTTCCTCTGCCTCAGTTAGCTGGTTCTCCAGACCGCCACGCTAGGGGGGTGAGGGGGCATATTGAATATACCATCTAAAATGATCTAGAATGATTTTTTAAGATTTGTAGAAATATTCTAAATATTTTTAATGATCTAAAGGGATTTAAATGATCTTGAATGATCTGAGGATCTTATAGGATCTATAGATGGACCCACCTGAGCTTTGACCGCCTCTATCTCGCTTTGCAGGCGTCCGATCAGCCGGTTGACCTCCGCGACCTCGGCCTTCACCACACGGAGCTCGTCTCCGTACTGACTCGCCTGCACCGACATCTGGTCGAACTGCAGAAATATGAAATAAAGATACTTCAGATTCAAGTTCTACGAATAAAACCCACATCGTTTTAGGAAAGAAGCAGCAGCGCCGCTTATGAGCCACTAATGAGACACCGATACACAACACAACAGCATAAGCATGTAATATATACATATATAACTCCCCCCTGCTCACCCTGCTCTTGTACCAGGCCTCGGCCTCCTCCCGGCTGCGGGCCGCGACCTCCTCGTACTGCGCCTTGACCTCGGCCACGATGCTCTCCATGTTGAGGCTGCGGCTGTTATCCATCTGCACCACGACCGACGTGTCCTTGATGCCGGCGTGCAGCTCACGCAGCTCCTGGTATGTTTTAGACACGCATACACATATAAGGGATTAACTAAGGCATCTAATTAGCTATTATTTAAAGCACAGGTGTCAAACTCGCGGCCCGCGGGCCAAATCCAGTGCGGATGACTTTGCTATTGGGAGAATTACAAAAAGGTTGCTTCTGACAGACACATCTGGGCGACACAAGGGGACGAATTACCTCCTCGTAGACGTTACGCAGGAAGTTGATTTCGTCGGTCAGAGCTCCAACTTTGTCCTCCAGGTCGGCCTTCACCAGATAGGCTGAGTCCACGTCCTAAGCAAAGGGGGACTCACTGAGACAAGGCGTGCTACCATTGGGCGGCTCATGCTAGTATCCTCCAAAGCCTCAGAGTTCTTGACATGTTGACGAGTTGATCCCCTGGAGGTCATGTATGTCATGATGTTTGATGGTATATACATGTGTGCGTTCTGACCTTCTTCAGGATCACAAAGTCGTTCTCCAGGTTGTTCCTTTTGTTGATCTCGTCCTCATATCTGGACACAAAGACACACTCAGTGTGTTTACATGGTGGTATTATTGGAATCTTTGCTTAGTCGGACTGTGCTCTCTTTCGGGGGAGGTGCTATTATCCCAATATACATGAATAAATCGAATCATTGGCCGAAAGCACGTCATATCCGATACGATAGGTGGCGCTGTTTTCATTACAACTAGTTGTGATGCAGCCATTTCCGCTTCACCGCTTCACCGCTTCACCACTACCAACAACAACAACATCAACATTAGGAGAAAGATGGCGAGCGGAGAGCGAGGTGAAGCTACGTCCCTCTACTATCTGTACATGATGCTAATAGGAGCACAGCGAATGCGAATGGCGCTATTGGCTGATTTGATAACGGAGAGAAGACGCCGTCGGGATCTCAGGCATGCGCAAAGACGCAAAGTCCAGTTCCTCATCCGATTCACCGTCACATGCTGCAATAGTCGAACTATCAACTGGATCGGACCGAGTTATCCAGGCGTGTTAGTCGGATCGTAGTCGGACAAAGGTGTTTACATGAAACGGATCATTGGATTTCAGTCCGACTGAGCCAGTTATTGGAATCCATGTAACCACGCTGACTGATCTGAGATCATCGCCAAGCCTCCACTCTGAATCTGCCCACTTGTCGCCTCCTCGTGATATTCGTCCCGCCCCTGACTCCGCCTCCTCGTGCTTGTAGTCCTGCCCCTGACTCCCCCTCCTCATGCTTGTAGTCCCACCCCTAACTCGTCCTACTTATGCTTGTAGTCCCGCCCCTGACTCCACCTCCTTGTGCTTGTAGTCCTGCCCCTGACCCCACCTCCTCGTGCTTGTAGTCCTGCCCCTGACCCCACCCCCTCGTGCTTGTAGTCCCACCCCTAACTCGTCCTACTTATGCTTGTAGTCCCGCCCCTGACTCCCCCTCCTCATGCTTGTAGTCCCACCCCTAACTCGTCCTACTTATGCTTGTAGTCCCGCCCCTGACTCCCCCTCCTCATGCTTGTAGTCCCACCCCTAACTCGTCCTACTTATGCTTGTAGTCCTGCCCCTGACTCCACCTCCTTGTGCTTGTAGTCCCGCCCCTGACTCCACCTCCTTGTGCTTGTAGTCCTGCCCCTGACCCCACCTCCTCGTGCTTGTAGTCCTGCCCCTGACTCCGCCTCCTCCTGCTTGTAGTCCTGCCCCTGACTCCGCCTCCTCCTGCTTGTTGTCCCGCCCCTGACTCCACCTCCTTGTGCTTGTAGTCCCGCCCCTGACTCCACCTCCTTGTGCTTGTAGTCCCCCCCCTGACTCCACCTCCTTGTGCTTGTAGTCCTGCCCCTGACTCCACCTCCTTGTGCTTGTAGTCCTGCCCCTGACTCCGCCTCCTCCTGCTTGTAGTCCTGCCCCTGACTCCGCCTCCTCCTGCTTGTTGTCCCGCCCCTGACTCCACCTCCTTGTGCTTGTAGTCCCGCCCCTGACTCGTCCTACTTGTGCTTGTAGTCCTCCACCAGGCCCTGCATGTTCCTCAGCTCCCCATCCAGCTTGCTCCTGTCGTTGTTGACCAGGTCCATCTGGCGCCTTAGACCCGCCATGTAGGCCTCGAAGAGGGGCTCCACGTTGGACCGGCCGACCCCGTGACCCTGCAGCAGCTCCAGCTTGGTCTCCAGCATCTTGTTCTGCTGCTCCAGGAAACGCACCTGGAGGAGGAGAAGGAATACAAATATCTTCTGATGGACCGTATGACAGAACCATCACCTCCTTGCATGGATCTAAATGTTCTACATGATCTGCATGATTTTAGGTCTCTTTGGGTTGTTTTTATTGTCTAACAGCATCATTTTGTCTTCAATAATTATTCATTATTTATTTGTTTTGCATGTTTTAACAGAACTTAACAATCATGTTCCTCATTGATGTTTTTATGGTTTATACATGCTTATAAAATGATAAATGATGAATTGTAATCTCAGATCTTAATAGCGTAGATAGTGTAAATAGCGTTAATAGAGTCAATAGCTTAAATAGCGTTTATAATAATAGCATAAGTAGTGTTTATAGCGTTAATTGCATTGATAGCAGCAATAGTATCAGCATTAATAACATTAATAATTATTATTATGAATAACAATAAATAGCATTAATAATGTTAATAACTTTTTAACAAATCTACTGTAAATAACGTATGTAGCAATAAATTGACTTGATTACTGTAATTAACCAAAAAGGGGCATAAAATGGCACAAACAACTCCTGAAGGCCTCCGTCATCATCGTCAATCATCTTCCTCTCATTTCATCGTTCCAGGTCAACGACATCATCACCTGTCTTTATCTCCTGCCCCCTCAAAGCCCGCTGCCTTTGAGCCAACGGGTGGGACGCGGTTCATCGGGTTACAGCTGGATGGGACATCAGATACCCTCTGAGCCCGGGGGTCTTCAGAGGGGTCAGTGGGGTCAGATTACACGTCTAACTGCAGGCCTCTCTGGCTTTAGTAGCTAGAGTGAAGGAGGAGAGAAGGACGACTCTCCTCCTCTCTCCTGCTCACACATCTCCTTACCTGTCCTCCCTCCTCAATAAGTAGCTCCGCCCCAGAGGAGCACAAAGGAGGTGACCCCGTCTCCGTGAGGAGTCAACAATGACTCCTTTGTGAAAGCGACACTGACTCCGTGAGAACGGAGAGGAGAGACATCGATATCCACATATTCACATCCACGTCTCCATCGCCAGTGTCCTTCAGGAGGACAAATACATACACGTACTATATACATATATGTACATATATACACATATATCTACATATATACACATATATGTACACAGATACATATATGTACTGTACATAGTAATGGGAGGAGTTGGGATTGATCCATAATAATCTGATCAGTCTGACCGTATTGATCATAAAACATAAATGGTGACCTTGTCGATGAAGGTGGCGAAGCGGTTGTTGAGGCTCTTGATCTGCTCCTTCTCGAGGGCCCTGCTGGTGCTCAGGCGGGGGTCGATCTCCAGGTCGAGGGGGGCCAGCAGGCTTCTGTTGACGGACAGCGCGGCCAGTGGGCCCCCCCCCGAGCCACGATGAGGCCCGGAGGCCCCCCCGTACATGGAGCCCCCGCTCAGGGAGACGCCGCCAAAGCTGCTCGGCCTACCGGAGCCCCCCCCGAACCCCCCGCTGCGCACCGAGGATCCGGAGCTGATTCGCTTGGTGCGACTCAGGCTCATGGTGGAGAAAAGAAAAGGTGGAGGAGAGAAAGAAACACTGAAAGGTGGAGGAGAGAGAGTTGCGGGTGTGAAGGCAGAGACGGAGAACCGGGCGATGAAGATCTTCAGTGAGAGCGAACAGGTGAGATATCAGAACAGTGAGACGCTCAGGTGACCCGAGGCTTTTATACCTCCACAGGGTGGAGTCAGTGGAGGTGGAGGAAAGAGGTGGTGTCAGATGACCAGTGCTCATGAATATTAGAAGACACAACAAGTTACCTGAGCAGGAAGTATACAAAGTACCTGAGCAGGTAGTACATTATTATTCTTAAAATATGATTTCATAACTAGAATTTAAAGAATCCTAAATTAAACTCAGTTATCATATTACATTAAATATCGAATGCTGTTAGAAAGTGAATAACTCTTCATTTGAGCGGTTCGGTGCCGGTCCGCTCTTCCTTTGTGGTGCGGACGTGAACAAAGACCCAGAAGAGATTAAACAATAATTAGGTTGTCGTGTTTGATCTTCTTTCACCCAACCAGAAGCATCTCAGAGGACCAAGAGCGGTGGCGCTGTGGTCGCCATGACGACAGGGAGTCAAAGGACGTGAATTTTATGAGTCTTATTTTTGGAGATAATGTGAAAGTATTCCAAATGTTTTATTCATCAATTGGCTCGTAGCCACGGCGATAACGTCAGCATGTCCGCCATCCTCATCCTCTGTTGCATGATTCAACAGATCAAAGTCAAACTGAATTAAAACGGACCAGAGGAAAGTTTAGTTTAAACATCATGTATTTAATTACAAATCAAATAAGAATTACTATTATGAAAGCAGGTTCTGTGGTGAGAATAGTGGGAGTCAATAGTTTACTCAATCAATCATTAATGACTTATTCAATGTACTTTCTGGAGTTGAGGACTTGACCCCGAATGGCTTCGGAATGTGTCAGGAGCAATGCATCATGGGAGATGACGCACACGGGGAGACTCGTCCGACTGGAACAAAGTTTGTGTTGATTAACGTTGTCACGTCTGACGGTTTCTTTCCTCCACAAAACGATGATCTGAACAGAGCTCGTGATGTCATCGTCACTGCGCGATGACCTCATCCCCCGAGGGTCACTGCGCGATGACCTCATCCCCCGAGGGTCACTGCGCGATGACCTCATCCCCCGAGGGTCACTGCGCGATGACCTCATCCCCCGAGGGTCACTGCTCGTTCTGCTGTGTGTCCGTGATGGCCGACACGGCGCCCTGCCCCTTGCTGACATCACTGATACACGCCCACTGGCCATCCATCGACTCCTTCCACAGCGTCACCTGGGAGGAAGAACACACGTCACAGGGGCGGAGCTCAGGTAGACGTTACCGTGACAACGCTGCCGCCAAACAACCCACCGTCACATGATCACGAGACCCGCACAGGAAAAAATATATTTACACATTTAGCGACTTTAGTCAATCATTTTCTAAAACAATCTACAGGAAGAGTCGATTAGTCTGTACTTGTGGTGTCCAATATGTCCCCACCTTGTTGTCCCCCCCGGACACAGCCAGGATGTTCCCCGTGATGGACCAGCTGACGTGCCACACCACGTCGTTGAACTTGTGCAGCAGCTTGGCCGTCCATGTGTTCCCCGCCGGGTCGTCACACGTCCAGATGAAGACACGGCCGTCCTACAGCGGGGGGTGGGCAGAGGTCAAGGTCCTGACATTTGGGCCGGCAGGCTTCATACACAAGCAAAGTATGGAAGCATTGAAGCTCTTTTCCTTAGCGTAAGAGAATTCAACAGCTCTTATCATGGGGCCAATAGGCGACTTCCTTTCACTCAGTGAGGAACCTTCCCAAGCAGAAGGGGCCGTTCCAATCAAGCCTCGGTGACTTTGATGGATATTTGGGGCGTGGCCTAATGACACAACACTGACCTGAGAGCAGCTGGCGATGGTGCTGGTGGGCAGACCGATGGAAGGAGCCCAGCCGACGTCTCTCACCCAATCACTGTGAGCCTCCAGCTTCTGGTCCTCCTTCCATTGGCCGTCCTCCTCTCTGGAGGCGGGAGCAGACAATGAGTGACAGGCAACCATCAAGGACACTACAATAATGAATCTGATATTTCTCTCTAACGTTGTCTAAAAAAACGTCATTGTTCACTGTCAAATCCTGATGGCTACATTACCCACAATGCAACTCAACCATCAATAAAAGAAGAATAGAATGTAGAATATATATTTGAACTACTTCTTCACTTTTGGCGCACACAACAACTAACGACAACTAACGACAGCCGCATGAGGAAGCGGACTCACTTCCAGAGCTTCACCAGGTTGTCGCAGCCTCCGGACACGAAGCGCTTCACGCAGTTTGGCTTCTGACCCGTCGGCTGGTCGATGAGGCTCCCGGGCACCACGGCGGGGGCCCAGCTCACCGCGTTGCAGCCAATCTGTGGACAGCGAGGTCTGGGGCATTGAGGGCCGAGGGACACGTGGCGCGGTGGTGCAAATGAAAGCGGGCTCTAACTCACGGTGTGCGCATTGCTGATCTTCTTCACGTCCCACTGCTGATCTCCGGTAAACGTGAGGAGGGAGATTGCTCCGTCCGAGCTGCCGCAGGCCAGCAGGAGGCCGAAGTCGGAGGGACCCCAGCAGACCGAGTTCACTGCGAAGGACACAACAGGTACGCTAATAACGAGGATTGGACGGGACAGAAGCTAAAGGAGCTCACAGGAAGTAGACACCAGGTCCACAGGAAGCAGTCACCTGACGACTCGTGGCCACAGTACTCGTACATCTTGTCCCAGGACCCGTTCTCCTCCTTCCACACAATCACTTTGCGGTCGTAGGAGCAGGAGGCCAGAACGTTGCCGTACATGGGGTGAGCCCACGCCACCTGCCACACGGGGCCCTCGTGGCTACACACACACACACACACACACACTTAGCTGTGATGACGTCATACAACCTGTGAGAGGTTTTCCCTACCCAAATCAGAAAAGGAATGTATTCCCTCGATGTTACCATGGTTACGGCGGTCTCTCACCCTCTGAGGTCGGCCACCAGGATCTGACCTCCGTTCCTCACGTCGAAGATCTTCACGGTGCGATCAGAGGAGCAGGTGGCGAGTCGAGTTCCGTAGTAATCCATCTGGGCATCGTGCTGCAGCAAAGAGAAACCATGAATTCGTTTTCACACGCATGTATGTATGTATGTATGTATGTATGTATGTATGTATGTATGTATGTATGTATGCATGTATGTATGTATGTATGTATGCATGCATACACTTGGCTACAAAGTTATGACAGGACGCATCCCAAAATCAATAAACATGTAAAGTATGTAAAGTAACTACAACAGCTTCTCTTTTAAACGGGGTTTAAACGGTTATTCACTTACTTACAATTATGTGCTTTTACCATTTATACCGTAAGAGTACTTTAACCGCAGGACATTAGTGCTTTTACAGTGTGCTATTAGTACGTATACTGTAACATAGTATTTCAAATCCATGGTATTAGTACTCATACTATAACAGTACTTTGAGGAGGTTGATTTCACAAAGTGAAGTCAGAGTAGCTGATGCTAACGTTAGCTTTAACGATCTGCTAGTTGGGGCTAAAATAAAGAACACTTACAATCATATCCTCGTGAGAGGTGTCCACCGTGTTGATGACAGAAACCTGGAACATAAAAACGAATGAACCGGCATGATAAAGACCCAGAAATAAAGACGATTACATATTTTAAGGATTAGCTCTCTGCTATTAGCCTGTCAGCTAACACGACAGAGGTTTAAACGTGAAAAGACAGTTTAAATACCAGCAAACGGTTCTATTTAGGTATTAAATCAAACGTTATTAAACTCACCATAATTGCGGCTACAGCACAAAACCAAACAATAACACTTGTTATTATCTTGTGAATGAATAAACCTTCAACAACTATTCCGACGTGGCAACAAGAAGGCACTTCCGGCCACTTCCAAGAAACGGTGCAACAACTGTTTCTACCGGCAGAAACCCACGAACGACTGAACAAAGGTTCCGCAAAGCGATAAATACAAATCTAATATACAGAGGCATAAAATAAAGAATACAATGCTGCATTACACGTAATAACTTAACCACCACCTGTACAAAGTATTGAGCTTTTACTTTATGTCAAAGTAGTACTAAGAATAAAATCAATCTAGAATCTGAATATACTATATATATATATATATATATATATATTATTTTTTGTTTATTTAAAATCTAAATCTACAAAGTAATTGGTAACTGAAGCCGTCTGATAAATGTGTGTGTAATTGGTAACTGAAGCCGTCTGATAAGTGTGTGTGTAAGGTGATGCACATATTTGTGCACGGGTATATGCAATCTATTATTGCACTAGTGTTCCGGTGTAGGTGCTTTTATTGTGAAGGAGGAGATGGAATGAGAGGAAGTGTTCAACGGCGGTGTTTTGGGGAAGTGAAAATAAAGTCTTGGCGCAGAACCGGAGAACCGTGTAATTGTTTTATTATTAAGCTGAAGTATAGGCGCACCACGTACACACACGCACACACACACACACACACACACACACACACTCATAAATAGACTATTATTATTTGTATATAATATATAACCATATTATGACGGTATAAAGCTGACCTGCTTCTCATACACGTCTATTTCTGTCTGACCCGCACAGTGTCCGGTTCCCCCCCCGCAGGGTCCCCCGTCTCTCCGGTGCCGCTTCTCCTCCGTTCCCTCCTCGTGCGCCATGTTGTCCGGTTGAACCCCGTTTCTTCCTGTTTTAAAATGAGTGCGTCCCGGGTGTCCAACGTGTCCTTTCACGTCTCCAACCTGTTGGATAAGATGACGTCATCTGACAAAGACTTTCGGTGAGCGCGTCACTTTGTTTAAACTCTAAACTTCTAAGCACTACACTTCCTCCGTGTACTAAGATACTTGTAGTACCAGAAGTAGTCTTATTTAGAATCACTTTACTGGCTTATAATTATTAATTAATGATTATTTAATAACTGTTCTGGGTCGTTTGTGATTCTACGAAGGGATCAGAAGACTAATTTATCTCAATTTATCTCAATATATGTACAAGTTGATTGTATGTAGTTTAAATATTCTGTAAAGATCAGATAAATGTAGTAGTACAATATTTACTGAGCAGAAATAAAAATACTCAAGTACAAGTACAAGTACTTCAATGTGTCTCTCTTTGTATGTCCACATGTGTGTCTCTGTGTGTTCTTGTGTGTCTCTCTCTCTGTGTCCTTGTGTGTATCTCTTTGTGTGTCCTTGTGTGTGTCTCTCTGTGTGTGTCCCTCTGTGTGTTCCTGTGTGTGTCTCTCTTTGTGTGTCCCCTTGTGTGTCTCCAGCTTCATGGCCACCAACGACCTGATGCTGGAGCTGCAGAAGGACAGCACGAAGCTGGACGAGGACAGCGAGAGGAAGGTGGTGACGATGGTCCTCAGGCTGCTGGAGGACAAGAACGGGGAGGTCCAGAACCTGGCGGTCAGATGGTCCGTGACTAATTCACTCCTTCACTACTAAGAGCAACATCTCATGTTCTCTGTTCAGCAACATCTCATGTTCTTCTGTTCTCATGTTCTCTGTTCAGCAACATCTCATGTTCTTCTGTTCTCATGTTCTCTGTTCAGCAACATCTCATGTTCTTCTGTTCTCATGTTCTCTGTTCAGCAACATCTCATGTTCTTCTGTTCTCATGTTCTCTGTTCAGCAACATCTAATGTTCTTCTGTTCTCATGTTCTCTGTTCAGCAACATCTCATGTTCTTCTGTTCTCTGTTCATCTCATGTTCTTCTGTTCTCATGTTCAGCAACATCTCATGTTCTTCTGTTCTCATGTTCTCTGTTCAGCAACATCTCATGTTCTTCTGTTCTCATGTGAATCGTTTGGTTGGAGACTGAGAAAACAGCCGAGGAGCCAAAGAACAAAACCAGTTACAAATATCTGTAACAACACTTCGATAAACCTGTTGTTTGACGGGTGCGTTCCATTCGTAGCCTGGCCCCTCTGGTGAGCAAGGTGAAGGAGCCTCAGGTGGAGACGATGGTGGACACGCTGTGTTCCAACATGACGTCGGACAAGGAGCCGCTGAGGGACATCTCCAGCATGGGACTGAAGGCGGTGATCGCTGAGCTGCCTCTGTCTTCATCAGGTGACATCATCATTGCAGGAATAAACATATTTACGTGGATTTGTAAGCGTGCAGAAAACGGCCGCAGGTTTCCAGTTACACTGGTGTCGTTTAGTTTGCGGCTCCGCTGCAGTTTCAACTTCCGTTTGGTGTCTTTGATGCGGCTGCAGGTTCCAGCCTGACGGTCGGCGTCTGTAAGAAGATCACCTCCCAGCTGATCGCCGCCCTGGAGAACCAGGAAGACGTGTCGGTTCAGCTGGAGGCTCTGGACATCCTGTCAGACATGTTGGGAAGGTATCGTCCTTATAGCTGACCGGGAAGTCGTGTGGAGTGCTCGCTCAAATGAATTGATTGATTGATCTTCATGTGTATCAGGCTGAGCGGTGCACTGCTCAGCTTTCACAGCTCTCTGCTCTCCAGTCTGCTGCTTCAGGTAAGAAGCTGTAACGCCAGATTGCTTGATTTCATTTCAGCCAGAATAGCGGTGGTCTCACCGTCTCACTCTCTATTTCTCTCACTCGCTCTGGCCGTCAGTTGACCAGCCCCAGGATGGCGGTAAGGAAGCGCTCCATCTTGGCTCTCGGCCACCTGGTGCCCTGCTGTAGTCCCGCCCTCTTCTCCCAGCTGACTGAACACCTGATGACCGAGTTGGCCAAAGACCCGCCCACTTCGATGACGAGGACGTATATCCAGTGTCTAGCAACCGTCAGCCGTCAGGGAGGCCACCACGTCGGTGAGGTCATGTGACTGATCATGACATCACTTTTCATGCTGATTTGTATTTGTTTTTAAATAGTTTTGGGACTCTGGTTGTTTGTACCTACTCACATACTCTGTATACTACCTGCTCAGGTACTCAGGTACAATATCTGTACATTCATTTTCTTTTGATTTGTAATGGTTGTGTGTGTGTTTGTAGGGGAACATTTAGAGAAGCTGATCCCGATGGTGGTGAGTTTCATCTGTGTGGAGGACGACGAGCTGATCGAGTTTTGTCTCCAGGCCTTTGAAGCCTTCATACGCAGGTAGCACACACACACACACACAGACACACACACACACACACACACACACACACACACACACACACACACACACACACACACACACACACACAGTAAAATGGTATATGGACCGTACTACAGCGCTTTTTCTAGTCTTGCGACCCTTCAAAGCGCTTTAACACCACCTGCCATCAGTCACTAACATCCACACACTGCAGTCGCAGCTACAGGAGCCATGTTGGGTTAAGGGTCTTGCCCAAGGACACATGGACATGCGGGTCAGCCGGCCTGGGATTGAACCCCCAACCCTTTGATTGGAGGACGACCTGCTCTCCACTCACCCACAGACGCCCTTGTGTCCATTTATTGACAGGTGTCCTATGGAGATGTCTCCTCATATCCCGACGGTCACACAGCTTTGTCTTAAGTTCATGACCTTTGACCCCAACTACAACTATGATGAAGAGGAAGAGGAGGAGGAAGAAGACAGCATGGACGTGGAGGACGGACTGGAGGAAGGTTAGTTATGTTTTCTTATCACAGTACTGGTTTAAATGATGGTACTTGGCTCCTCCCCCCTGTGTACGTCACTGTACTTGGATCCTCCCCCTGTGTACGTCACTGTACTTGGCTCCTCCCCCTGTGTACGTCACTGTACTTGGTTCCTCCCCCCGTGTACGTCACTGTACTTGGATCCTGCCCCTGTGTACGTCACTGTACTTGGCTCCTCCCCCTGTGTACGTCACTGTACTTGGCTCCTCCCCCTGTGTACGTCACTGTACTTGGATCCTGCCCCTGTGTACGTCACTGTACTTGGCTCCTCCCCCCTGTGTACGTCACTGTACTTGGCTCCTCCCGCGTCTCCTCAGACTCAGATGAAGAGTACAGCGATGATGACGACATGTCCTGGAAGGTGCGTCGCTCCTCCATCAAGTGTCTGGAGGCCCTGATGGATGCTCGCCGGGACCTCCTGCTCTCCTTCTACTCCTCCATCTGCCCCGCCCTTCTCGCCCGGTTCAAGGAGCGTGAAGACAACGTCCGGGCCGACGTCTTCGCCGCCTTCTCCACGCTGTTGAGGCAAACGCGGGCAGCATCAAATCGCGGGGGCCTCGGGGCCGCCTCAGAGCCGGCGGCGAGCCGGGAGGAGGAGGAGGAGGAGCCAGGGGTAGTGATGCTGAAGAGACAGGTACAGGAGGGCTTTCACTGCGAATATATGGAGTATGTGTTTTTATAGATATTCTCGTATTCGTTAAATGAACCAATTGATTTAATTACTGTGTGTTGCGCCTGAATCTCGTTCCTTTTGGCAGGAGAAATTGGGAAAAATCCATAAAAGACAAATTTATCATTCGTCCCCAAGTCTTAACGTTATATTGTGGCAGGATGTTACAGTGTACAGTAATTATATGACTTGTATGACTATAAATTGTGTTTGAGTCATATTGCATTCACTTCATCTAACATGCTAATGTGATAACTAATATCTAACATCACACAAACTACAATTCTATCACTAAACATTACTACATGTATCATCATTTCTACCACTGTTTGCGTGTGTGTAGGTGCCCCTCATAGTGAAGGCTCTCCACAGACAGCTGAAGGAGAAGAGCATCAAACACCGTCATGGCTGCTTCACTCTGCTCACTGACCTCAGTCACACAGCACCTGGAGCGCTGGAGCCACACATACCTGCTCTGATACCAGGTACACACACATCTACACACATACCTGCTCTGATACCAGGTACACACACATACCTGCTCTGATACCAGGTACACACACATCTACACACACGTACCTGCTCTGATACCAGGTACACACACATCTACACACATACCTGCTCTGATACCAGGTACACACAAATCTACACACACGTACCTGCTCTGATACCAGGTACACACACATCTACACACACATACCTGCTCTGATACCAGGTACACACATCTACTACACACATACCTGCTCTGATACCAGGTACTCTACACACACGCTGCTCTGATACCAGGTACACACACATCTACACACACGTACCTGCTCTGATACCAGGTACACACATCTACACACACACGTACCTGCTCTGATACCAGGTACACACACATCTACACACACATACCTGCTCTGATACCAGGTACACACACATCTACACACGTACCTGCTCTGCTACCAGGTACACACACATCTACACACGTACCTGCTCTGATACCAGGTACACACACATCTACACACATACCTGCTCTGATACCAGGTACACACACATACCTGCTCTGATACCAGGTACACACACATCTACACACACATACCTGCTCTGATACCAGGTACACACACATCTACACACATACCTGCTCTGATACCAGGTACACACACATACCTGCTCTGATACCAGGTACACACACATACCTGCTCTGATACCAGGTACACACACATCTACACACATACCTGCTCTGATACCAGGTACACACACATACCTGCTCTGATACCAGGTACACACACATACCTGCTCTGATACCAGGTACACACACATCTACAGACATACCTGCTCTGATACCAGGTACACACACATCTACACACATACCTGCTCTGATACCAGGTACACACACATCTACACACACGTACCTGCTCTGATACCAGGTACACACACATCTACACACACGTACCTGCTCTGATACCAGGTACACACACATCTACACACACGTACCTGCTCTGATACCAGGTACACACACATACCTGCTCTGATACCAGGTACACACACATCTACACTGATCTGATACCAGGTACACACACATCTACACACACGTACCTGCTCTGATACCAGGTACACACACATCTACACACGTACCTGCTCTGATACCAGGTACACACACATCTACACACACGTACCTGCTCTGATACCAGGTACACACACATCTACACACACGTACCTGCTCTGATACCAGGTACACACACATCTACACACATACCTGCTCTGATACCAGGTACACACACATCTACACACATACCTGCTCTGATACCAGGTACACGCACATCTACACACATACCTGCTCTGATACCAGGTACACACACATATACACACGTACCTGCTCTGATACCAGGTACACACACATACACACACCTGCTCTGACATCTGATACCAGGTACCTGCTCTGATATAGGTACACACACATACACACGTACCTGCTCTGATACCAGGTACACACATCTACACACGTACCTGCTCTGATACCAGGTACACACACACCTGCTCTGACACACACATCTACACACGTACCTGCTCTGATACCAGGTACACACACATATACACACGTACCTGCTCTGATACCAGGTACACACACATATACACACGTACCTGCTCTGATACCAGGTACACACACATCTACACACATACCTGCTCTGATACCAGGTACACACACGTACCTGCTCTGAGGTACACACATCTACACACATACCTGCTCTGATACAGGTACACACATATACACACGCCTGCTCTGATACCAGGTACACACACATACCTGCTCTGATACCAGGTACACTACACACATACCTGCTCTGATACAGGTACACACATACCTGCTGTGATACCAGGTACACACACATCTACACACATACCTGCTCTGATACCAGGTACACACACATCTACACACACGTACCTCCCTTATTCATTGCTCCTTCCCTCCTCCTCCTCCTCCTCCCTGCTTCAGGCATCATCTTCTCTCTGACAGATCGCTCCACCTCCTCCACCATGAGGATCGATGCCCTCTCCTTCTTCCATGTTCTCCTCCTCTCTCATCCTCCTCAAGTCTTTCAGCCTCACATGAGGGTTGTGATTATATATTTATACTTTACAAGGATTCTAGATGTGGTTGTTGACTTATAGGATCTATTGCAGTGGTCCCCAACAACCGGGCCGTGTACTGTTACCTCAATATAAACTAATATTCTATAAATAAATAGTTTCTAGCTCTGATCCTGTTTGTCTACCTACCTGTTGTTGATCTACCTGTCTACCAGGTGCTGCTGCCCCCGGTGGTGGCCTGTGTGGAGGACTCCTTCTATAAGATCACCTCTGAGGCTCTGCTCGTTGCTCAGCAGCTGGTCCGAGTGATGAAGGCGCCGGCACAGAGCACCACGGCGTCGGGAATCGACCCCGCCGCCTTCGTCAGGCAGGTGTGTTCTTAATAATGCTGAGATTAACTTTCCTTGGAGACGTTCCGACTGCGCCATTACACTTGATCTATTACCTGAGTAGTTGATGACAATCTGATTGATTACTGACATTTCAAACATCAGTAGATCCATAATGAACTATAATACATTTATTTGAATATGAAATACATGATGACTTCAGTTTTGGGCGTATCAGTCCTACTTGTCTACCTGCCTACTCTAATATTGTACATGTCTATTCCAAGCTAATGACATATCCATACGATTATTTCAATACTAAATACGTTGCGTCACCTCACTTCTGGACCTGCAGTCATGGAAACTTTGTTTTAGAAGTTAGCGGCAGGTGCTGTGTGAGGTCATCACATGACCCGCCTCGACTCCTCCCCAGGTGTTTCCCATCATCCTCAAGAGGCTGAAAGCCGCAGACATTGACCAGGAGGTGAAGGAGAGGGCCATTTCCTGTACAGGTCACCTGGTGTCACCCTAGGCGACCACCTGGGGGTGGGCTCGTGGGCGTCCTGGCCATCTTCCTCGGAGGGTTGAGGAACGAGATCACGAGGCTGACAGCCGTCCGCACCATCACACTTATCTCCGCCTCACCTTTAAAGGTTCCGGTCAATAATGAAACCCCTTAAAATACCAGCAGGGGGTAGGATTAGTTCCTTCACTGACCCCCTCCTCCAGATCGACCTGGCCTCCATCCTCCCGGAGACGCTGTCCGTTCTGGGGTCCTTCCTAAGGAAGAACCAGCGAGCCTTGAAGCTGGCCACGCTGGCCTGTCTGACCGCGCTGGTCCAGCATCACGCCGCCGGCATCAAACCCGCGGCACTGGAGCCCGTCCTGAGCGAGCTGCCGGCTCTGGTGGACGAGAGCGACATGCACGTGTCACAGGTATGGTCACGAGTCAGGCTCCGCCCACTGTCAGGGTTCCTCGCGTTTAGGTCTGTTCTTAAGACGTCAGACATGGAGGAGTTCAACATGCTGCGCGTCTTTGTGAAGGGAACCTTCTCTTCCTTCTCCTCCACTCCTCCTCTCACATGGATCATATCTCATGTTTAGGTGTCCATCTCCCTGCTGACCTCCATGTCCAGAGCCTGCTCCTCCTCCGTGGCAAAGATCTGCTCCTCCGTGCTGCCAGATGTCTTTAGACTGGTCCATTCTCCTCTGCTGCAGGGAGGCGCACTCGCAGCCATACTGGACTTCCTGCAGGCACTGGTCCAGTCCAAAACCAGTAACCTGGGCTACAGGTGAGATGGCCTGGTTATTCTCAGTCTGGGGGAAGTCTGTTGGGGTCCACAAAAAGATCTGAAGAAGGACACCACTGATCCTCCTCTTCTCTCCGTCTCCCGTCCTCTCCTCCCAGTCAGTTGCTGAAGTCCCTCACAGACCCATTCCACACCTCCCAGTCCTCGCTCCTCCACAAACAGTCATACCAGTCTGTCGCTCGTTGTGTAGCTGCTCTGGCCTCCTCCTGTCCTTCACAGACACCGGCCACGGTGGCAGGACTCCTGCAGGAGGTGCGTGGGAGTGGGTACACAGGTGGTGTGAGACCATGGGTCAGTTTCACGGTATCCCCTCTCCCTTCCTCTCTCTCCTCCTCAGGTGAAGAACCCAGGTTCTCCTGAGTCTGCTCGGGTCCTGGCTCTGCTGTGTCTGGGGGAGGTGGGGAGGAGCGGCAGCCTGGGAGCTAGTAAGGAGGTGCAGGGAGTCATCCTGGAGGCCATCTCCTCCTCCAACGAGGAGGTGAGACACACTTTATTTTGACCTAATTGTCCTTCATAAAGCTTAAAGAGAATGGCGGACGATCAACCTTTAATTGCATTAAACACGTCTTCATGGATCTCTGTCACATGGGGAGGTGACACATACTCACTTTGGGGGTTTCAGGTGAAGACGGCGGCCTCCTGCGCTTTAGGCAGCATGGCGGTCGGCAGCCTGGACGACTACCTGCCCTTCCTTCTGAAAGAGATCTCCTCCCAGCCCAGGAGACAGTACCTCCTGCTGCACTCCC
>BMAF01000011.1:20434173-20496673 GCA_014132575.2 Gasterosteus nipponicus
CACCTGCACCACCAAGGTACCGGCCGCTCAGCTCCCTCATATATATTCACGAGATGATGTCATCAGCGTCGTCGCTGAGACGACACCATCCACGGCGCTGTGCACCACGCTTTCCTGTCCGTTCCTCACAAACCTCACAATAACAGTGACAAGATATCACACATCCTCATCTTCATCGATGCACGCTAGAAGATAAGACATATGTTTGTACTGATACATACGTGTGCATGCTGTAGGTGAAGTCCGGCGCCGTGAAGCAGGAGTTTGAGAAGCAGGAGGAGCTGCGGCGCTCGGCCATGCGCGCCGTCGCCGCCCTGCTGGCCGTGCCCGGCATGGAGCGCAGCCCCAGCCTGGCGGACTTTGCCAACCAGATCAGAACCAACGCCGACATGGCGTCCATCTACCAGAGCGTCCAGGGGGGTGAGGGCCCCGTGGAGAGCATGGACATCAGCTAAAATCAGGAGCCCTTTAATGACACGTATGTTACACATACAGGGACTTGTTTCTGTGATTGGTGCCGTTTTACGAGACAAATAGAATAAAAAATAATAAGAATAAAAGAATAAAATACAATAAAAGTGGTTGATCTTTGGGATAAAGCACCTGCAGGACTTCAGTCCATGAAGCTACAGAAGCCCAGAAGAGGGGGGGGGGTTATGTTCCCTAAAGGCCACCATAGTTCTCTCCAGTGTCCAGGTAGAGGACACAAAGTCCTGCCCACTGTCCCTCTGAGGACGCACTCTGTGGACTTCTCCTTGTTTGGCTGAGCTCACATTTCTTTTATGACATCATCGTGTAAAATCAGCTGAATTGTTGTCTGTCTCCATGTCAGCCGGGGTGTACCCCTTATGGCCCATAGATAGTATGACCTCCGACCCCTCCCAGCTGCTGGAGGATCATGAGGTGGTCGATGTCTGGAGGAAATGGACACGACAGACAGCACACGTGGGCTCATGCCAGAGGGGGAAGGTTTTATTGTTTTAAACATTTCAACATCTATAGAAAGCGCAGCGTGCCGCCTGCCGGGTGCACTGACCACGCTCTGGTTCTGTGCAACGTTTTTTAACACGCCTCTCTTACGAGATGCACATTTTAAGGAGGTTTTACCTCTTAGACACAGTGGTGGGATCGGGGGAAAGTCTCTGTCAGCAGTACACTCGCATGTCACACGGGACGTCTCCAGATCTATGGGAGATCTGGAGACTGGAATTGTGGAACTGCAGAACTTGGCAGAATCCCCTCGATATCGCGATCATATTGAAGATCTCAAAACTAAAAAATCTGCTCTTGCAGACCTGCTGGGCACGAAGGCTCGGGGGGCGCTGGCCAGGCCCCGGCCATCAAAGTCTTTCTTCGGTCTGGAGAAGAAGAACGGGTCGTTTCCACGCGCTCTGATTCAGGGAGGAGCTCAGAGACGCAAACGACATCCAGAAGTTTTCACTTACTTTACTCTGACGAGTATGAGAACATTAATGAGCTACCAAAGGTCTGAAGAGGTGAATGCCAGGCAGACGAACTGGACTCGGCTCTGCAGGGCACGGGGGGTCCCAGGAAGAGATGGGCTTCCGGTGGAGCTTTACAAAGAGCTCTGGAGCGAGAATGAGGAGGATCTTCTAACCGTGTTCAACGAGAGTTTTAAAGACATGATGCTTATTAATCTCACAGTTTCTAGACGTTAACCGTTCCGTGAGCAGGAAGAGACCGCGTTCCACTGTTTCTAGGGGTTTGGTGAGACCTGGTCCACCTTTATTTTAGGAGTCAGCTACAAAAAAGCGCCTCCAAATGGAAGCTGATGTAACACTTGGTTGGAGAGGCAACTGGGAAAAACAGTAGAATACAGAATAGGGCAGGAAGCCTTTCATATTTTGACATATTGCACCAATCAGAGCTAGAATCTGGGTTGATTTTAGGTTTTTCAACAGCATGCAAGCTTGTAATGAAAAATGGTGCAACGATGAAATAGAATGTTTCCCTGCAGAGGAACTAGTTTTAACCCTCCTTTCAATACAATGAGGAGCTACGGGTTTGTATTGTATCATTTGTTTCTTGTTATTGGTCTGCTTGCTATGCTTTTTTCTCGTACATATTCTTTGAAGTAAAATAAAGGTTTTCTAAAAACAACTATAAAAATCTCCCTCTGTCGCTCTCTGTGAAATCCTCAGATGAACTCCTCCCTTTTTATTCATATCTGTTTCTGAGACTATGAATGTGTCACTATTTGTTCTTTTCGTGGTTTACTGTGTCTGAGTCATTTCAAATTCCACTACCTCCGATCTGATCAAGTTCAGTGATCAACTGAGCAAGTTCAAGTTTTGGGATGTGTTACTATGGTGATGTAGCCAAACTGCTTCGGGGAATCGAAATCTCGTATCCTGAAAATTATCCGGCTAACTCAACTTAGCCACGTACGAGGGACGGGGCCCAGATCTTGAACATTGAAAAATACAACAATGTATTCAAAATAGAAGTAAGTGCATGCAACACATTTTCAGGTTGAATATAGTTTTACTCAGTTATATAATTTTTTGAATAAAATATTTTTTCATTCTCTTTCTTCTTCAGTTGCAGATCTTATATCTTTTTTTCACATTCAGACTTTTGACCCTGATGCAGCGTAGGGGGCGGGGCATCAACTGAGAGGGGCGTGGAATCATGAGTGACAGATTATTACTTCGCTTTCCGCGGTGACTCTTTTGGTCCCTCGGAGGCTCCAGTAGAAAATTCTCCGGTAGAGGAGCGAAGCTGGTCAGTGTTAGCTCGTTCCGTGAAGGTCGTGAGTCCAAACCCGTGAGTGTTCGCTATAGTTCTATTTTATCGTCTAATTGTTTAACTCAACATTTACATTTCCAGTATTAATAGTCCTGCATTTTGCCATTCATCCCTAATTTTGCTGGCTTCTTTTGGATGGTTGATAGCAGTGTCTAGCTAGTGTTAGCTCATCGCCACATCTGAGATCTAATAGAGATCTAATCGAGCCTGTATTATAATCGTTAGTTGGTTTGTTACATTGTCTATTTTAACTTTTAGTTCCACTAGTTGTTTAACTGAAATACCAATTCATCTGTCTTTCTATTAACACAATCCCGACTACTTTGAGCGCAAATGTGCATCTTCGGTTAGCACAACGCTTACTGCTAATGCTAATGCTAGCTAACGTCCACCTGACGCTCCTTGATGACGTTAGAGCATAACGTCCGATAACACCGTGCGCAACGGGCCCCGTCTCACGGAAAGGTCACCCCCCCACACACACACACACACACACCTTATGTGATGCAGGGCAGAGGTTAAAGTTAACTGAAGCCTCAAGAAAATCAGTTTTGAAGCCCCAAATCATCGTCCATCACGATAATCATTAACACGATTGAATAAACGTTCGTGATATGAAAACTGACTTTGGCATGTTCACCTGTTATCTTATAGGCTTAATGGTGTTTATAGCAATACTTTGTTAACATAAGACTAATTGTTATCTCATCCAGGAGGTCAGTGAAGGTCTCATGGCCCCCTCACACACTGCAGTTGACATGAGGGGCCGAGACCACCATATGAGTGGTGCTTCAAAGCCTTCTGTGTCTGCCCCTTTAGCATAGGAAACGCTGCCTCGTTCAGTGTCTCAGGAGGACTGCGATGATTAAAGTAACGTCCTCATACCTTGTGAGGTACACCGATCAAGCGGTGGAACCACAAATGTAAAATGCAGCAACGGACGTCTTATTTTATTTGTGTGTGCGTGTGGCTTGTTTCCAGTTGATTACATATTGCGTCTGTTTCGCTAACTAACGCTGACCGTGTGTGTTCATCTTGAGCACAAAACGCAGTGTTAACGTCGCCATCCTCCCTGCAGGTGATCGCCATGTCTCTCCCTAAACCGTTGATGAGGGGGCTGCTGGGGAAGCGTCTCCGGTTCCACCTGCCCATCGCCTTCGGCCTGTCGCTAGTGGCCGCCATCGCCTTCAAGGTGAGACGCAGCCTTCACAATCCCTGAAAATGGGACGATGTCGCCGACACAAACCTGATCCTCGTGAATCTGCTGTTCATCGTCTGTTTCCATCTATTGCTCAATCTCCAAATTCAGCTTTGGGCTGTAAAGAAAAGAGCACAGAATACCTTCATATATGTATATTATATATACATTTTGGATTTTATTGTTTCTGAGAAATGAAAGATTCCAGTTTTACCACTAACTTCAAGTCACTGAGATACTTTTCATGGCGCCAAATCATGTTCAATGGTTTTGATTGTTTTAAAAACAAATGTGAACCTGAAGTTTAAGTTTTGGTGGAATTTAAAGTCCAAACGATGAGCCGAGTGTGTCTGGTTTCTCCTCAGTACGGCGTGACGGAGCCGCGGAAGAAGGCCTACGCCGACTTCTACAAGCAGTACGACGCCGTGAAAGAGTTCAACGCCATGAAGGAGGCCGGCGTGTTCGAGAGCGTGCAGCCCTCCGGAGAGTAGACCTCTGTGAGTCAGTCTGTGGACCAAAGGGAGGAACATTGGTATTCTAGTTCTATCAGATCAAACTGATACAAGGACTTTATTTATGAACTTTACTCAACTGTGAGGAAGAATGACTAAGTATAATGTGACCCCCAAACCGGTTATTTAAATACTAGTTGGAGACTTTGATGTTTGTCAGAAAATCTATTTGTCCTCTTCGTCACTGTGTCCCCATCTGACAGTAGTCTTCGTTTTCTTCCAGCTCTTCGTCCCGTCGCTCCTTCCTTCCGAGGATCCAGTTCCTCTCGTTATTGACCGGTTTAAACATGAACGCGGCTGTGCTGTTTGGTTCCTTTTAAATAAAATATTCTATTAATGTAAAAGCGGGTCTCTGATGAATTATTACTGATGTGTCAAATATACTGTTGCATGAATGCTGTAGAACTGTCGATGCCCGTAGTTTTACTAACAGTATTTACATTCCATCACATGTCATTTAGCTGACACTTTTATCCAAAGCGACTTCCAATAAGAACATTTCAACCATAAGGAAACTAAGTCAGAAGAACGAGAAACAAAAGTGCAATTTCCTTAAATAAGCCGATTTACAACTTGCTGTAGATAAGAACCATTATAAGTCCAATGTAAGTGCTGCAGTTAGTGTGTTAGTGGAGGTAGAGTCTGAAGAGGTGTGTCTTTAGTCTGAAGATGT
The DNA here is from genome assembly GCA_014132575.2 of Gasterosteus nipponicus. Lineage (NCBI taxonomy): Eukaryota > Metazoa > Chordata > Actinopteri > Perciformes > Gasterosteidae > Gasterosteus > Gasterosteus nipponicus. The sequence goes on from BMAF01000011.1 coordinate 20,439,326, forward strand.
GAAGGCTCTCTGTGGTCCTGATGTCTTCAGAGACCTCCCCACCATTTAGGAGCAGGACAGCAAAGAGTGGAGATCTAGTAGAGTGTTTTGCTCTCAGTGAGGAGGAACAAGCAGTTTATCACATGCAGAGCGGAGAGGTCGGAGGTCGGGATGTCAGGTTGGACCAGGTCCTGGATGTAAGCTGGACCCCATCCATTCACATCAGGAGAACACGTCCTCTTCTCAGAAGGCAGCGCAGGTACAGATTCAGGCTCTTGTCTCCCTCCTGGACTACTGTAACTCTCTCCTGCTACCACCATTCCACCTCTGCAGCTCATCCAGAATGCAGCAGCTCCACTGGTCTTTAACCTTCCTAAGTTCTCCCTCACTCCTCCGCTCTCTTCACTGGTACCGGTGGCTCATCCAGTTCTAACCATTGGTGCTCACGTACCGTGCAAGTATCTACGGCAAGTTGTAAATCAGCTTATTTGATGAAATTGCACTTTCTCGTTCTTCTGAGTTGTATCCTTATGGTTGAATGCACTTATTGTAAATCGCTTTGGATTAAAGCGTCAGATAAATGACATGTGATAATAAACATACGCATATTAGTGTACCTGCCGCCCCCTGCCGGTGACGCGTCATACCGCAGCGTCTCTGGCGCCGCCCTGCCGGTGACGCGTCATACCGCAGCGTCTCTGGCGCCGCCCTGCCGGTGACGCGTCATACCGCCCTGGCGCCGCCCTGCCGGTGACGCGTCATACCGCAGCGTCTCTGGCGCCGCCCTGCCGGTGACGCGTCATACCGCAGCGTCTCTGGCGCCGCCCTGCCGGTGACGCGGCGCGCCGCAGCCTTTGTCCGGCCCGCCTCCCCTGACTGACTTCCTGGTGCGTTTCAAACGGCTGCCGAGCGGGTTTTGTAAGAAAAGTTCAAAGTAGTTCAGGACCCTGTGAGGAAAAGGATGAACCCGGAGACGAGGCTCCGGTCCCGGTGTGAAGTCTGCTCGGTGTCTACACCCCGCGTCACTTAGGATTCACGGTTCGCGGCATGTGTTTCGCGGGCTGACGCGTGGACGAGACGCCGCGGGGAACTAACAGGACGCGCTCCCTGCTAGCTGCTGCTAGCCACGTAGCTAGCGAGCTAGCAGGCGGTTGCTTTTGGAGTTAGCTTAGCGGAAGGAGGTGCCGCGACGCTGAGAGGAGGACAACATGGAGAACAAGGACAGAGTACAGATGAGGAACCACCCGCGCAGGTAACGTGATGCTGCTGATGACAGGTCATCGATCATCAATCATTGATCGTGTCCGGTTAGCCGCAGGTAGTCCGACACCCGGTAACGCCGAGTGAGTGACGTCATCAACACCGGAGCAGAAGTCACCTCAAGTAACACAGTTCCTGACATACGACCTCTTAAACTATTTAGAAAACTTTCCTTCGTTATTTGGTTTATCAATATTCACACACATGTGACCTGTCAGTTACAAGGTAGACTAATACTACTAATACTACACTGACTAATACTGTAGTAGTATTGTATTACTGCACTAGTACTTCATGCACCACTGAACATTACACAACAAATATATATATTATTACACAGATATGTTAAACTGAATGTAATTCATTTAGAGTAATCGTCAGTTACTTTAACTCGATTTAACCTGAATTAAAATCATTTTTTGTATTTTACTGAAGTTGATGTTTCAGATAAGAGCTTTTTGTTTATTTCTCAGAGTTTACAGGACAGAAATGAGTTTAAATTAAGTCATTCCCCATCACATGTTTTCACCCTGAAGTTTTACCAACTATTAGTTGTGTTTCCGCTGCATGTTTTAATGAGGCCACAGTGATTTTAGGTCATGTAGTTTATTTGATCTTGTTGAGTCCGTAACTGTTGTTCTATTGACTTCAGGTGTTTTAATATGTTCATTCTACATTAATCAAATCAATGAAGTCACTCCTCTTGGTTCATCCTCAGGTTATTGGAAACTATTCTCATCTTTCAGGATTCTCAAATGTGAAGTCCTTGAGTTTTCTTCTGCAGGATATTTGGTTGTGTCCAGATATGAATTCATAGGTCATAGCAGTTGATTGACAGGAGGAACCGAGTAGTTCCTGCTCGGTCCACTAATCAGGAGGATGCTGCTGAAACTCTGTTTCCTCATCAGAGGACCTCTGAGGCGCTGCTGCTTTATTTAACATGATGACTTATTCCCTTGAAGTTGTATATTTAAACACACGCCTTGAAGGAGCTGTGATCATTAATATGTCATCTGTGTAAAGATAAACGGAAACATGTTCCCTGTCAGCTGTTAGCCACCGCCATGTACATCCAAACAGTCGACCACCGTGGTATCTCGCATCTTCCAACTGGTACCCTCTACATACTGACCTTTGACCTTATTGGCCCTTCTATTTCAGAACAGTGACTTGAGACTCTGTAGACATTACCAAGGACAAAGTGACACTGATCTCATGTCCTCGCTTTGATGGACGAACAAAGTTCTCATCATTTTAGTATATTATAATAATAATAATAATAATAATAAGAGGCGACTGTGGGTCGTCCTCGGATCAGAAGATTGTCAGTTCAATCGCAGGTCCTGGAAACGGCGGGTCCATGTGTCCTTGGACACGTGAGGCTTTGTGAGTGGGAGCTGCTGTCATCGGTGTGTGAATGATGACATGAAGCGTCTGAGTGATCAGAAGACTAGAAAAGAGAAATACAGGAACATTCCATTTCCCTCGACGGAGGCCACACTCGGGTCACCACGTCGTTTCTTTGTTTCTTTGGGGGTTTGGATGCATTTGTGGTTCTTGGAGGAATTAAACATTCTGTTTGAAGTGAAGAGACTGACGGAGAAGAACCAGATAGTTGATTAAAGCTGCCCCCCCCCTCCACAGACAGCTGAAGAAGCTGAGCGAGGACAGCCTCACCAAGCAGCCAGAGGAAGTCTTTGACGTCCTGGAGAAGTTGGGTGAAGGGTGAGTCCGTCCGTCTGCCTGTCCCACCTCCTCCTGTCTCTGCTCATCATCGTAAACGTTGCCTCTTCATTTCCTGTTTCTCAACGCACTTCCTGTTGTAAACGATGAGCTCGACTCACAGGAAGTAAAGAAGCTCGGAGCTTCAGTCAATCATTAGAACAAACCGATTAATGTCATCGTGTCTCTTTATTCCATGTCACGTCGCCATGACAACGTGTAGAATGATTTATTTATTTAACCAAGTCAATTGAGAACCAATTCACCATTTACAGTGATGACCTGGCCAAGAGGCAGCAGCACAGTGACACAAACGCATGAAAACACTGCTACGGACACCATGGTTACGTTCATAAGCACTGTACAAAAAAAGGCAGATTACTGGAAGTTCTTTGTAAAAATGGAGAGAGAGAAGTGAGGGCTGATGGTGCAGCAGACAACTATGACTTGTTGCAGCGTATGTTTGAACATGTTGACTGCAGCTCCGAGCCGTCAGCGCCGTACATCTGGGGACGGGAGGATGGGGTTTTTCAAACAGCAAACATTTGGTCTTCTTGGAGTTTGTGGCTGTTGATGGAGGTGATGCTTTGGTGTGTTGGAGTGAGGGACCAGCTGAATACATGATGCTGATGATTTCCAGCCGCTTTGCCTCCATCATTAATATAAGTGGAGAACAAAATAGGGCCTAAGATGGAGCCTTGAGGTACACCTATTGAAATGTTCAGAGGGCAGACATGATGTTTTCTGTCTTAAGCCGCAGGTAGCTATCTATTTAATATGTTTTACTCTCTGATTTCAACGTGTCTCTTTCCTCATAAAATAAGGTCATTTTAAACAGTGCTTTGTTTTTTGTTAAAATTGCTTTGACGTCATATATTTTATGAATAAATATCTTCTGATTTCTTTTTTTTTCATCATCTTTAGTTGTTGATGTTTTAAATGTATACATCTTATTATGACCGTCTGAACACGCGTGTTATTCTCCGTGCGTTCACTGGTTACCCCGTTTGTCTGGTGGGTAATTCCCGTGGACTAAATCAGCATCAATACCGACTACCGATAAATGGCTCCAAATATCTGAGCCTCAAACACTTAACGATGGGACGGAACCAAAGCCTCGCGGAGTCAGCGGGACCCTGTGAGTGTGGTTGTGTAGCAGCATTCCTACTGAGGAATGAGGTGCAGCAGGTTAAACTGAGAGGAGCTGAGGTCACATGATCTCACCATCTTCTCCCCTGTTGTCAACACCAGGGCTGCAACTATTATTTTAATAATCGATTAATCAGTCGAATATTTCTTTGATTAATTGATGAATCAGATAAAAAAACAGCATTGAAAAGCTTTAATTTATATATAATGTTAAATGTAAAATATGAGGACAGGATTTACTCCAGCTGCTCCTTGCTTTGCATGTGACCCCTCTGTGTGTGCGTGTGCAGGTCGTATGGTTGTGTGTTCAAAGCCCATTACAAAGAGACCGGGGAGATCGTAGCCATCAAGCAGGTTCCCGTGGAGTCGGACCTGCAGGAGATCATCAAGGAGATCTCCATCATGCAGCAGTGCAACAGGTCCGCGGGTTCTTCTTGTTCAGCTCGAGTCTGATCGGTGCCTTTGTCAGAATAATCACCTCCAGCTTGTGTTCAGCCCTCACGTGGTGCGCTACTACGGCAGCTACTTCAAGAACAGCGACCTGTGGATCGTCATGGAGTACTGTGGAGCCGGATCGGTCTCTGACATCATCCGGCTACGCAACAAGACGGTACACACACACACACACACACACACACACACACAGAGCACAGAGGACATGTGACTGAGTCTTCTGTCCCCGTAGATAACGGAGGAGGAGATCTGCGCCATCCTGCAGTCCACTCTGAAGGGTCTGGAGTATCTTCACTTCATGAGGAAGATCCACAGGGACATCAAAGCGGGAAACATCCTGCTGAACTCGGAGGGTCAGGCCAAGCTGGCCGACTTCGGCGTGGCCGGACAGCTCACGGTGAGGTTACCTGGGTTTGGGTTAGATGGGTGCAAAGGTCAAACCGATCTGACACCGAATCAGTGGAGATGAAGCTCTCTCTGCTTCTGCTGCCATGTAGGCGTCAAAGTTCAGATCTACGGTGACACCTGAACGTTACTCCTTCTACAGTGATTCCCACCAGAATGAGATGTAACTACGCCGAGCTAACGCTAGCTAATGCTAACCATTTTGAAATCACGGACATGTAGCCGAGTAGATTGTTCGGTGACTCACAGACCTCTGGATCACGTTACTGTCACTCAGGGCTGCAACTAACCATTATTTTGATAATCCATTAATCGGATTAAAAACAGCAACCCTTTTATTCTAAAACAGAACTTCACAGTGCAAAGATACTTCAGAAAGTACATGTTGCTCCTTGAACGTAATCATTTATAAAGAAAAATACAAATCAGAAAATTTAACAGGATTTTTTTTACCCTCAGAACTGTTTCTCTAAACTACGCTCACGCGTTCACCTAAAGCTTATTCATTAGATTATCACCATCATTGTAGTTCAGTAAATGTATACAACACAAGTACAGCTAAACAACGAGTGCGATGAGATGAATTTAAATCTGTAAATAAATGCATTACAGGCTTCCTGGTTAGCCGCGCTGGTTTAACCCAAATGAGTCCGGTTTGGTCTCCTCACTCACCACGCTACCTAGAATAGGGACATGTCTCCACATACCAAGAGAACACAGATGTTGCCTCCATGCAGCCGTGTGGTGAGATCCCTCCATCTAGTGCAGCTACACAGTGGTGGTTTGAAGCTGCATCAGCTGACTTGTCGATGTCCATCAACGTGTTCCCTTGTTGATGCAGGATGTCTCTTCCTCAGGACACCATGGCCAAGAGGAACACGGTGATCGGCACGCCCTTCTGGATGGCTCCGGAGGTCATACAGGAGATCGGGTACAACTGCGTGGCAGACATCTGGTCCCTGGGCATCACGGCCATAGAGATGGCCGAGGGCAAGCCGCCGTACGCCGACATACACCCCATGAGGGTGAGAGCGGGGCCTCCGTGTGTCATAGACAGTTTATTATTTGGTGCAATATGAAGTGATGCTGAAATGACGACCTAATAATAATAAAAAGTCTGACCTTCATGTTTTGTTCATTCTCTCCATAAGACGACGAGCAAACTACTTTTAAAAGGCTTGTTTTCTTAATGGAGTCTGGCTCCGTCTCCGCTAACAGTGTAGCAGCTCCACCAACACGATGGCGCCCTGTTGTTCCTGACAGACTCACTGATGCACACCTATTTCTCTCTTCTCTTCCAGGCCATCTTCATGATTCCCACCAACCCTCCGCCGACCTTCAGGAATCCCGATCTGTGGTCGCCGTCCTTCCAGGACTTTGTCAGCCAGTGTTTGGTGAAGAACCCTGAAAACAGGGCGACGGCCACCCAGCTGCTGCAGGTACCAGCGGGGAAGTTCTGCAGGGCTCGCAGGTTGTTGTTGTACATGGTTCCATTTTAACATGTGTACAGAACGTACAATATGTTCAACTCCGATGTAGAGTGGTGAGTCAGCAGGGACAACCACCATCAGATGTACATCTCATTACGCTCTAAATAAATCCGGTTTATTGAAGCTTTTTGTTACACAGTTCCATGGTAAATAGTTTATGTGGTTAAACTGATTCTCTTACCAACGTGAGGAGACTTTCTTGTAGCTTCTCGTCTGAAGATGTGGAGACTTCTCTCGGTCTCTTTCTCTTCATCTGTCTTTTGTCCGTCTCTCCTCCAGCATCCCTTCATCAAGTGTCCTAAGCCCAGCTCGGTCCTCAGAGCTCTGATCACAGACGCCATGGAGATCAAACTGAAAAGACAAGAGGAGGCCGAGCAGAGACAGCAGGAGGACGAAGACAACTCGGTAACCGAAACTGAAACCGTGGCTGCTTCATTTTTCATTTGGTTTTAACGTCCTCAAACTTCCTTCAATTCACGCCGTGAAGAATCAGGAATGATCACATGACACCTGTGGTCTCAACCATTGATGATGTCATCACTCACTGTTGGGGTGGGCTAGTAGCGTTAGCTAATGGCTAACAGAGGCCCACTTCAGTTCCATTGTGATGCACTCAGGCTCAACTGTCATTTAGGTTATAAACTTAATGTAATATATATATATAAAATATATATTAGGGTTTTGCTACCATATACATTATTATAGAGCATTAATAATCTCTGTAACTAAGATATGGAAACATTTCATTGAATATTTGGAACACCTCAGAAGGCTCCATCGGGCAGCGGTGGTGCGCCTGTTGGTCCTCGCGTGGGCTAAAGTTGCCCCGTGTTGCAGGACGAGGACGAGGTGGACCAGGGCACGATGGTGCGGGCGGGGGCCGGTGACTCGGGGACCGTCCGGGTCGCCGGCTCGTTGTCGGGTTCCCTCGGCGGCACGGCTCGGACCATGATCGCCCACGACGACGATGGCGACGCGGGGACCATGAGGTCACAGCTGGGCACCATGGTCATCAACTCGGACGAAGAGGACGAGGAAGAAGCCGGCACCATGAAGAGTGAGTCCAGTGGTCTCTTTCAAACGTGGCTCTGAACTTGAGCAGTTTACTGTTCATCCACTAGAGGGAGCTCTGTGCGTGTGGCGAGTGGGGTGATTTCCCAGCATGCATTGCCCTCCCAACACGTCGGTATCGGGTTTACTGGCAGGAAGGCTGCACGTGGGAGCAGAGTGCTTTGGTATTTTACTGCTTCACAGTAAACGTATTAAGAGGAAAGACGAGGAGAGAAAAATGTCCCATTTAGAGACACACACACACACACACACACACGGACGTCCTCCTATCGAGTTAGTATTGATCTCCACTTCAGTTCAAACTGCATTAAGACAGGAACATCTAGAGCTTCTAATTGCCTTTAGCATCTTCAGCTGTGTGTGTGTGTGTGTGTGTGTGTGTGAGATCAGATATTGATCCTTACTAATGCTGCTGAATAATAAAAAGCCTCTTAATTGTTGGTCACGGAGCCTCTTGTCCACTTGGTGGTCACATGACCCAAATCGATCGATCAATCAATCATGACGCCGTAGTTTGACCCGGAGCTCAGCATTGTTTTCAGCAGAGTCTGATTAGAACGAGCGTTTGTTGAAATACAACACGTCAGCGTTTAGTGTCCCATTGAAACGATGTGTTCAAGGACCCTCAAGACGACGATCTGACATCAGGGACCTGATACGCGTCCGTTTAAATAAAACCCTTCAGCTGCATTTTAAGGTTCAGCCTGTGGCGTCTCTGCTGTGTTGGATTAAAGTACAAATATCAGTCCAGACTTTTTCTACTTCGAGGCTCCTGCTGCTTCTCGTGCGTCTCATAAGCAAAGCTAGACGCACTCTGTCCTCTTCCCCTTGTTGTCCTGTCTTACATCCTCTGTGATGATGTCATTAGTACATTACAAGACCGAGTAAATCAATCTTTTTTTCAACCTGGTGAGAGCAGGTTTATTCTCGTAACGAACGTGTCGTGTGAACCTTTCAGGGAGAGACGAGACGATGCAGCCGGCCAAGCCGTCCTTCCTCCAGTACTTTGAGCAGAAGGAGAAGGAGGCCAACAGCCACAGGGAGGGGGGGGGAGACCCGGCAGACAACCGCGGGCCGCCTGAAGGAGACCTCCAGGTGGTGAGTAACACACACACACACAGCTTTACATGAGACCGGTTCACCAGAAGGTCCTGGAGGTCCAGACCTTTGTTTATGTTTTAATGAAAGAATAAATGGTGACTTTATGATCAGAGTCCAGTAACTAACGAGGTCCTGTGCTAGCCGTTAGCGTAACATTAGCATGCATAGGTGGTTGCTAAGCAACAAACGTATTAAAAAGAGGAAGAAACGTTGACACTGAACTTTTTGACGACAACAAGGAAGAGAATAAATGTGAAAGGTGTTTTTTAGCAGCTATTTTTACACGGCGAAGTGAGTGAATCAGCAGCTGATTGACACTTCAGTGGGACAGGAAGTGTGTGTGCGACGGGTTTATTGTCCCTTAGAATCCTCAGGATGGAAACCTATTTATTCTTTCATCTAAAGACGTCGGCTTATTTTTAGATCCGTCCACTTGGTTATTTCTGTATTCTGCTTCCAGATGTTGTTCATCGTGTATTTATCCAAAAGAGCCTCATGTTGTCTCTTCATCACCTAGTAGTGATGAAGAGGAGGCCCTCGCGTTCGTTCTATTGATGATGTCATCGTGCAGCATGTGGGCGGAGTCTAACCTCCATTCTTGAGACAAAGATCCTTTTGGGTCTATTTCTCTTTTCCTTGTTTGCTTCCTGTCTCTTCTCAAGGAGACATGAAGGTTAAATGAAGCAGCATCGGTCACGTGATCGGCCCAAGCTGAAATGTGCATTTCTATTGGCCAACAACCGAGTCATTAATATCCTCACATTTGTTTCCTGTGATAATCAATCACTGAGAACAAAGAGAACTTTCCCTCCTGCCCTCACCGGTGTTATTTCTGCCCCATTGATTTGTGGGTAATAAATAGCCAAAGTGCTGCTGGTAGAGCTGCGAGGGCCAATGCATTCATCAGCCCCCTCGATCGGGTATTTCTAGAAGAAATCAATATCAAACCACTAAAGAACAAAGTCAAATAAGATGAATCCAGACGATTCTTTAATATGAACAAACGTGAACCGTTCCAGTCTTCATGAATCTGTATGAACAGTACAGACATGAGATCAGATGAATCCTCCTTCAGAAGGGTCACCAGATAAGTGTCACCTGGGTAGAAAGAGCTTGTTCATCTGCTTTCTGCTTGACGGCTGGAAACGAGGAGCAGGAGTTTGTTAAAACCATAAATGTGTGTCTGCAGGTGAGCTCGTGGTCGGTGGAGGAGCTTCGCCTCCGTCTGGCCTCTCTGGACCCTCAGATGGAGCAGGAGATCGAGGAGATCCGGCAGCGCTACCAGACCAAGAGGAGGCCCATCCTGGACGCCATTGAGGCCAAGAAGCGCCGGCAGCAGAACTTCTGAGGGGGGAACCACTGAAGAAGAACCTCCGACCTCTGAGCTCTGCAGATCTTCCTCTTTGTTATACTGGATTAATTCTTCTTCTTCACGTCGGTACGTCATTGCTTAAGGTACCGGAGGTTCACGTCATCTCTGGACTTCAAGAAACCTTGAACCTTCTGGAAAAGTTTAAGTAAAAACTAGAACTGATAAACTGATCCAGGCCCGTTGCCCCGGTGACCAATAATAAGGAAGGGAATGTTTTTATTCTTCATCACTCAGCTGAACGTCTTCATCACTGAGCAGAACTTGTTCCTGTTTGTTGGGTTTTCTACTTGCGTCTTTTAATGTTCATAACTCATCGTGTTTTATTTAGATGGACTCTGGTGTCGACGTAATCAGATATTATGAATCCAGCAACAACACAACATTTACATACAAATATTCCTGAAGAGCTGCATACTGATATGAAATCAACATTTCTATCATATATTTGTGTCACTGCTCAACCACTTCAGGTATTTATCCCCCCAAAGATCGAACATCTATTCTGAAATGCAATAAAGTCAGTTTAAAGGAATGTTTGTCTCCTAAAGACCGTAAACACAGATTGTTAAACCTAAATATAATTACAATTATATAACCAACAATCCAAACAACACAATGTCGATGCAGGACAAGTGGAATATAAATGAGCATTTAAACGTAGTCACAGTCTGTTGATTCATGTCCATCTTCATCAACTTCCCCATCATCATCATCATCCTCTGTTTAGCCTGCAGCGATATTCTTCGTACATCTGCGTATATATTTCTTCTTCACCGAGTCGACAGATTTATGGCACTGACCCAACAAAGTGGATTATTAGTTTGAAACGCTCTGAATGAGAAAATTAACAAGTTGAGTTGCTGGAAACTGCAGCCTGAAGCTGAAGAGGCTGCGGCCTGAAGCTGAAGAGGCTGCGGCCTGAAGCTGAAGAGGCTGCGGTGAAGAGGCTGCGGCCTGAAGCTGAAGAAGCTGCGGCCTGAAGCTGAAGAAGCTGCGGCCTGAAGCTGAAGAGGCTGCGGCCTGAAGAGGCTGAAGAGGCTGCGGAAGAGGCCTGCCTGAAGCTGAAGAAGCTGCGGCCTGAAGCTGAAGAAGCTGAAGAAGAAGAAGGCTGCGCCTGAAGCTGAAGAGGCTGCGGCCTGAAGCTGAAGAGGCTGCGGGCTGAAGCTGAAGAGGCTGCGGCCTGAAGCTGAAGAGGCTGCGGCCTGAAGCTGAAGAGGCTGCGGCCTGAAGCTGAAGAGGCTGCGGTGAAGAGGCTGCGGCCTGAAGCTGAAGAGGCTGCGGCCTGAAGCCTGAAGCTGAAGAGGCTGCGGCCTGAAGCTGAAGAGGCTGCGGCCTGAAGCTGCGGGAAGCTGAAGAGGCTGCGCCTGAAGCTGAAGAGGCTGCGGCCTGAAGCTGCGGCCTGAAGCTGAAGAGGCTGCGGCCTGAAGCTGAAGAGGCTGCGGTGAAGAGGCTGCGGCCTGAAGCTGAAGAAGCTGCGGCCTGAAGCTGAAGAGGCTGCGGCCTGAAGAGGCTGCGGCCTGAAGAGGCTGCGGCCTGAAGAGGCTGCGGCCTGAAGAGGCTGCGGTCTGAAGCTGAAGAGGCTGCGGCCTGAAGCTGAAGAGGCTGCGGCCTGAAGCTGAAGAAGCTGCAGTTTGAGGCGTGAAGCTACGGCCTGAAGGCCCCTCCCCTCTACAGCAGCACGTAAGCAGCTTTATTTTTCTACGTATCTTTAGAAGTTCCACAGAGAAGCAGCTGCTCGGGTCGTTGAGCTCCTCAGGGTGAAACAATAGAAGCTTAACGTTCTGTAAATATTACAGCACATCTGACTCTTTGTTCTGATTAGTCACTTAAGGGTTTGAGCCCCAAAACGAAGCGCTGTCATTGAGTTATGTTTACATATTTAACAGTCAAGTTATATCAAGGAGATTAATGATCCAGATGTTTGAACTCTTTGTTACAATCAAAACAAAAAAGGGGAAATGTAAAGAAATAATGCAGCTTGATATTGTTATTAAATATGATGCCTGCTGAAACAGTCGTGATCACTGGAAGAAACGTCAACCTGTTTCTGTGTTGATTAAAACAAAGTAAGAACAGAACACACCTGGATCACATCTGGTTCTGGTCAGACTGAATGGGTCTAATCCCGCTGATGATTAGACTTTTATTTCCAGATGTTTTATAGTAAATCTGTTCAACAAATACAAACCATATGAACAATAAATTGCAATCCGCATAGAAAAGACGGTGAAATCTGGAGACAATAGTGTAAAAAATATAATTTCAAGGATTACAAACGTTTCTTCAGATTTGTTTTCTTTAATTCTTTTGTATGTTTAGTTTTTTTTCTTGTTTTACACACGGTTTGGCTCTGAATTTCCTATTCTGCATTAAATAATTCAGTGGAAGTTTGTTTCACATCACTGATATTTGTTCTGTTGATTTAAATAAAAACTGAGGGCATTTAAATCACTTGTTTGTTTTTCTGGGATTTTTCAAAGAATCAAAGACGTGAGATAACTATTATATATTCTACCACCATTATTAGTATTGTTACATTACTATTATGTTATATTAATAGTATTTCATTTCAATGATCCTTTTCTTCCCATCACTTCCTTTCTCCGTTTCTTCCTCTGCTCCACCTTTTTCTTTTTTCTCATCTTATCCAGCAAATACAACTTTTGTTCCTTCATTCTCACTTTACTATGGTGTTGTTTTATTTTTGCAATCAGCTGGAGCCAAAAATCTGATCTAGCTTTGTGTGTGTGTGTGTTATTCCTGTTTAGTTATCTTTGTGAGGACCAGTTTGATTTTATGACCTCCGGCGTGGGGACAATTCGTTATTGAAACTTGAGCTGGTGGATCAATACCAGTGATCGGATATCACTCATAGTCTTGACAACTTCTTATTCTCCAGTTTGGAGGAAAATGTTCTGACAGCAAGAACAAATGTTTTTGGGGTTGAACGCAGAGTTTCTCCCCCTGTCGTCCTTAAACTGTATTTAAAGGCTAAAGTTATAAAGGTAAACAAACTCTAAGCAGAATCAATTCTATTATTACTCTCATTGATCACTTTTACATTTTTTGAGCTCATTTTAAATATTTCATATACCGCTGTGTACTTGGTGAATTTCCCCAAGTGATCAATACATTTCAATTGAATCTATTGTTTGAAATGATGCTTGATTGGTTGATGATCTTTTATCTATATTTTTTTAACCCATCATGCTACTGAGATATTGCATAAATGTGCGTTCTTATTACTTTTTTCTGTCGTGCATAAGATTTCCCTTCCTGGGGGCTGTTGCACAAAAGTAGAAAACAGAAATCCAGGATTAGTGAAACGCAGCTTGACTTAGTTTGATCTTAATCGGTTGCACGTTTGCCGAGTCGGGATGAGGAGGAGGAGCTTAGTCCATCCAGGTGCACACAGCTGGGATCCGTGCACGTTCACGGCTTAAGTAGACCACGGCGTCCATCACAGAGCTACTGATGCACAGATGGAGAAGACGCGCGCGGCATATTTGTCACCTGCTGAGCTAATTATGGAAACTTCTGAGGAGGTGAAGCCTCTAATATGCAGAAAAGGGAAACCGGCAGCTGTAATTAAACAGAGAAAAGTCTGGCAGACAATCGCTGACCGACTGAATGCGGAAGGATTTTTAGTGCCGTTTGTGTGCTGGTTTCACTGTAAAGTGTCTTTAAGTAGCCTACAATGTAAAGCACTATATAAATGTATTATTTAGCCTACTCTGCCCTAAAGGTGAGGAGAGAGGATTAATGTTGCCCCGGAAATTTACCCTAAAGACTCAAACCCTTATTCCCCATGAGAGAATATGTTTTACAACCATATGCACAAATCTCTATGAAGTGCCTAATTCTAAATATCTTTCTACAATTAATGTTCATACAGAACAAACAAGGCTGGACAAAAAATATCCTGCCAACAGGTCGAGATAGGGCTGTCAACATAAACGCATTAATCTGTGTGGTTAATGTGGCCGAATGAATGCACAAAATATTTGAACGTAGTTAACGTTCATTTGTTCCGCAAATGGCGCTTTTTGCATTGGAAGTAAAACAAACAGAGACGCGACATTCAGCAGAGAAGTGAGCGGAGGAATTACTCCACGTGTCAAACAGAAGGGGTGGGTGACAAACGGACCACTTAAAGCACCGCTATGCTAAGCTAGCTGCTAAGCTACTTCCATCTCAACACACTGCAGACTGCAGAGGACCACCACTGTGTCCCTAAAAGACGATGGTTTGAAAATGTCCTGCTAAATGTGAGGACATTGTTGTCACTTTGAACGAAGCCGCTAAATGACGGCGAGTTGAGAGCAAAGTGACGAGGACATCAGGAAGAGTCGTAGTTCAACGTGTTCAACAAGTTCTACCAGGTGGAATTCAGAGTTTGTTAGTTATGGGTTTAAAAGAACATTAACAATTAAACAAAAGGGTCTAAAATACACACTTTCTAAAGTGATTACGCATTATTTTTAAGATTTAGTCTTTAGAAGAAAAAAAACATTCATTAAAAACAACATTCATTAATCGCCATTAGTCGTGATTAATGAATTTCAAAATGTGCGATTAATTAGTTAATCTATTGACAGCCCTGGTTCGAGATAAAATATCAAACCATTTTGTTAAGTAAACAGTTTGCAGATGGTGACTTGCGATGCTCACGTGTTTTATCTAAACTGATTTTAGCAGTTAAGAAGGCTCGTTTGTCACCCAGGATAAATAACGTTCTAATCCCTTATCCTGGTTCCCTCTGATCACTTCCTGTTTACTTCCCGTTCTATTGGGTGTTCGGCGCTCGACGTTGTTTTTTTAAGGTAACTAAACGTTGGTCGGGAGAAGGACGGCATCCACAGAGGAAACCAACAGGACGTCGGTCGGCAGCGCCTTCCTCTTCAGGAGGGAGGAGTAGGATGGGTGTTCCACGTAGCTGTAGTTGACCACGCCTACGTCGTCCTCGTCGTCGATGTCTTCCTCCATGTCGTCGGTGTCGTCGTCCTCCTCGTCCTCGCAGCTCATCCGCACCTTCCTGCGGTGGTTGTTCCTCACCGAGGCCTCCAGGGCCTTCTGCTTCCGGTAGAAGTGGGAGAACTTGTTGAAGATGATAGTGATGGGCAGCGACACCACCAGCGTGCCGCCCAGGATGCAGCCGCCCGCCGCCAGCTTCCCAGCCACCGTGACGGGAACTACGTCTCCATAGCCGACGGTGGTCATGCTGACCGTCCCCCACCACCAGCAGGCCGGGATGGTGTCCAGACCGACGCCCTGGAGGGGAGACGATAGCAGAACGATAACAGTACGACAACGACAAGATAATGATCAAATAATATGATGACACCCACCTCCTCGTACTCGGCCGTGTAGGCGATGCCGGAGAAGACCGACACTCCCACGGCGAGGTAGAGCAGCAGGATGCCGACTTCTCGGTAGCTGTACTGTAGAGAAGAGACGGACGCTTTAATGAGGTGACGAGCACAGACATGGAAACCTGCTTATTGACATGTGGTCATTTTTATTTACACCTCAAATACCTTCACTATGAATATATTTTTAGTGACATTACAGCTCTGTAATATCTCAACTTGTAGCTCCAGAACGAGCATCAGCAATACTTACATACTTAATGTTTACTGTACCAGTACTTTACTGCCTTCACTACTACACTAAATTATTGTCAGATTTAATCTGACGTCTCATTTTGAAATCGGCCAGGAAAGCTCTCCGCAGCGCTTATTAAAGTGCTGCTTTGTTCTGGATGTAAATATATTTCATCCAAATCCAGTTAGAGCTCCTCTTCCTCCTCTTCTTCCCCGAGGAAAGGAGACGGTAACGTGAGCCTCAGCTTCTCTGCTGGTCCGACTGACCATCACTCAGCGTAACTATGTTACACCTTGGACTCCCATTGAATCAGGACATCCGCTACATCTTAGCAGAAGGTCAAACTGAAGGTCACACAGAAGGTCACACCGAGGGTTAGTAGACGGTTACACAGAAGGTCAAACAAGGTCAAACAGAAGGTCACACAGAAGGTCACACCGAGGGGTTAGCAGACGGTTACACAGAGGGTCAAACAGAAGGTCACACAGAAGGTCACACCGAGGGTTAGCAGACGGTTACACAGAAGGTCAAACAAGGTCAAACAGAAGGTCACACAGAAGGTCACACCGAGGGTTAGCAGACGGTTACACAGAGGGTCAAACAGAAGGTCACACAGAAGGTCACACCGAGGGTTAGCAGACGGTTACACAGAAGGTCAAACAAGGTCAAACAGAAGGTCACACCGAGGGTTAGCAGACGGTTACACAGAAGGTCGGCAGACGGTTACACAGAAAAGACGCGTTCTCACCCTGAGAGTCGCTCCCAGAGAGCGGAGACCCGTCGAGTGTCGGGCCAACTTCAGAACTCTGAAGATCCTCATTAAGCGGAACACCTGAGGGACGGAGACGCTTTGTTAAAGTAAAAATAACTTATTCAAAAGAATCTGATGGATCTGAAGATCCAGTTTAAAGAGATAAACATGTTTCAGTTCAATCAAGTGATCAGGAGCTGAGATCAATATGCTCAGTCATCCGGTCTGCTGCATGGAAATACACTTTCTACAGTATGTTAGTATCTTTCATTATATAACATTTTGTATAAATATTATAGGATGGCCGATGAGAATCTTTTGAACCTGTACGAGTCGTCCCAGAACTCCCAGTTGGGACTCGGATCCCACAGCGGTGTCAAACAGCAGGGTGACGTAGACCGGAGCGACTGACACCAGGTCGATGATGTTCAAAGGGTGGTGCAAGAACTTCCTCTTGTTCGGAGCGAGAAGCAGCCGGGTCACCACCTCACACACAGACAATACTCAATAGAAGCAGTATAACCAGAACCCCCAGTACCACCAGTAGAACCAGAGGCACCATTACCACCACAACTACCAGCAGAATCAGTACCACAAGTAGAAACAGAACCACCAGTACTATCAGTAACCAGTAGAACCAAAATCACTTGTACCGTCAGTAGAATCAGACTCACCAGTAGAACCACAACCATCATTTACCTCCAGCAGAATCACTACCACAAGTAGAACCAGTGCTACCAGTAACACGTCCTCTTACCTCGAAGGTGAACCAGCAGGTGCAGAAGACCTCCAGAGCCTGCATGGAGGGGTCCTCCATTAACTTCCCTTCATCATCAAAGGTCTAAGGACAGAGGAGAAAAGGACAGGAGAGATCTTTTACCAGTGTTTGTTACCTGTGTTTTTTACTGGTGTCTGTTACTGATGTCTGTTACTGGTGACCTTTGGCAGTGTCCTTTACCGCTGTCTGTCACCAGTGTCTTTTACCGGTGTCTGTTACTGCTACTGTTACTTTAGCGGTGTCTTTTTACGGGTGTAACCGGCGTTACTCACCTGGTATTCCGGGATGCTGCTGATGCACATGGAGGCGATGGAGGCGAGCACCACCCCGATGGAGACCAAGCTGAAGAGCTTACTGGGAAGGGAGTAACCCGGATTCTCCAGAGTCAACCACAGACACTTCCTCACGTTACCGTGACGCACTTCCTGGAAGTGGAGCATGTCTCTGTGACGGACCAGGAGGAAGGAGAAGGAGAGAAGGGGGAAGTCATGGAGATCTACTTACATTTAACGCTAAATATTTATATGTATACTGTTTATACTTTACATTTGTCATACATGTTGGCATACCCTTAAAATTAGAACTATATACTTCTAGGCTGAAGTTTCAACCATTGAAAGTCTGTCCCGTGATCGTCCCCTTCTCCTCGCTGACAACAATCGCTAATTAGGACAACCGACCTTTCCTGTATTTACCCACACTGCCTATTGGGCCCCCCTGTGTCACAGTAAGCTTCTTCCTTGGCCTCTCTTCTCTGTCCTCTGTCCTATCTCCCCTCCCTTTCCGCCTCTCACCTATCCTCAGTCCTCTGTTCTACCCACAGATCGGAGCTGTGTCTGTCCTTACCGGTTTAGGTCTGAGATCTCGTCCACCGACGTGTCTACGCTGCTCACCTCGCTGTCCTCGTCCCAGGTGTGATGGCGGCTGCCCTCCAGCTTGCGGTCATGGTAACGGTAACTACAGCAACTGTCCAGGAAGAACTCGTTGATGCCCCAGTACTCTATCTCCTGACTGAGGAGGACACGTCAGAAAATCAAGGTAGTATCATGTAGAGAGTGTGTGGAGGACATGGGACAGGGGGACAGGATGAAAGACGGGGGACAGGATGTAGCGTGTGTGAGGCAGGAAGACCGACCTGAAGGAGAAGACACACAGCTCCTCCATGATGTGGAGTTTCCCCGTCTGGTAGAAGTGGAGGACGTAAGTGAAGAGGCCCGGATTCCTATCAAAATAAAACTCCTTCTGCTGCACGTCGTAGTCGTCACACACCTGCAGAGAGAGGGAGGACGCCTCCAGAGGGAGACGAGAGACACAGAGGGAAGGGGAGGTCCTGTGAGTGGCTGGAAGGTCCTCCAGCCACCCACAGGACCTCCTCAACCAGGACGTCCTCCAGCCACTTACAGGACCTCCTCAACCAGGACGTCCTCCAGCCACTTACAGGACCTCCTCAACCAGGACGTCCTCCAGCCACCCGCAGGACCTCCTCAACCAGGACGTCCTCCACCCACCCGCAGGACCTCCTCAACCAGGACGTCCTCCAGCCACTTACAGGACCTCCTCAACCAGGACGTCCTCCACCCACCTGCAGGACCTCCTCAACCAGGACGTCCTCCACCCACCTGCAGGATGTCCTCCTCCGAGTCACATGACAGCAGCTTTCCCAGCCGTGTGTTGGGGAACCTCCTCAGCGTGCTGCGGCAGAGGCTCCTCTTCAGACCACCGACATTGATGTGGACCAGACCATCGCCGGAGTCCTGCTGGGCCCAGTAGGGCAGATGCTCCGTCACCATGGTTACCTGCCGGTGACCCATGACATCATACCACTGAGATCTCCGGCTAAGTCAGCGGCAACGACGAGAAGAAAACTTTGGGACTTTCTGGCAAGAAGAAGCCTGAGATGGTATTTCCTCTCTTGTTGTTTGAGCCCCGCTTGGTGAAGCCTCTGAGATTCCATCTCATCTGCCAAAAGCTTCTGAGATATAACGAACAGACGCTAATCTAACGTACGAGACGTCCTGAAGTGGACAAACAGACACAAAGAGCATTGGTCCAGAGCCAGCAGGCTTTCACTGGAGACTTCTAAGAGACACAAACTTCAACCCTGATATTTACTTCCTATCAACATGGACAACAAGTAGCTGCCACTGCTCCTCTCCTGCACTCAAACACCCACACGGCTTTCAAAATAAAACACCAACACCACTCAGCAGATGAGGAAACCTCTTAAAATGTAAAATGTACAAACCCTGGCAGCAGGAAGTGTCCCGCTGCAGTAAAGTGTGGCTTTAATGTCAAGTAATCCAGTTAGAGAGAGAAGAGTAGACTTAATGCTGTTTGACTGAACCTGAACCAGAACCTTTACGTCTACGAGTCTTTCTTCCTGCTGATGTTTAACCTGAGAGATCACATCTGTCTCCATAAGGGGGACAGAGTCGCTTCCGGTGTGTCTGTGGCAGTTTAATGTCTTCATACTTGTTTAGTGGGACTTTGTAGTCGATTTCCTTTTTGTTAGAAGGTCCATGTTAAGAGTCTTTGGAAGGTCCAGAGTCTGGTGCACAGTCCGGTTCACCATGGAACCGTTAAAAAACCCCAATAACCGAGCAGAAGACCACGCTGGTGTAAATAATGTTCAATAAACAATTCATAAGAGTATTTGGATACAGGAAGTCGCCTCAAAGCTTCAGACTTACTGAGCTTTGAACATGTGCTTCTTGATTCATTTAAAAACATGTCCCCCTGTGAGCTTCACATTAGGCTTCATTTAGCAGGAAAACTCCACCAGTCGGATAAAGTGAAACCTGTTTTTTCTAAGTAGAATGTTGTTTTGAATCCTTTTCTATCAGTGAGGCAGAAACATGAGAACTCGAGACGTCTCCATGAGAATAAGAGCTTCAAATGAATAATACCTTTA
This sequence comes from Gasterosteus nipponicus, assembly GCA_014132575.2. Taxonomy (NCBI): domain Eukaryota; kingdom Metazoa; phylum Chordata; class Actinopteri; order Perciformes; family Gasterosteidae; genus Gasterosteus; species Gasterosteus nipponicus. Next base: position 20,459,372 of record BMAF01000011.1, read on the forward strand.
TTTTACAGAAACAAAGTTGGTCTATAAGTAATCCGTTAAATATTAAATATGATCTAAATTAACATCATACCTGAGAGTTCAATCACAACGCTCCTTCATCACGACGTCCTCGTCTTCATCACCCTCCTCACAAACCCTCCTTCACCCCATGGGGCGTTTTTACTTTCACCTCTGAGGAGGAACGAATCCGATCCGCTGAGAGGAAAAAAAGTCAAGAAGCAGAGGATGAGGATGAAGAGGTGGGGGCTTGTCCCCCCTGAAGCACAGTGAGGAAATGTCCTTCCTGCTGCCTGGTACCGGCAGAGGGTCCGGTACCGGGGGGAGGGTCTGGTACCGGGGGGAGGGTCGGGTAACGGGGGGAGGGTCGGGTACCGGGGGGAGGGTCCGGTAACGGGGCGTCCTCTCTTCGAGCAATGCTTCGGCTTTTTCCGTCACTGAAGCGGAAATACCTTCAAACAGCAAACTGCTGCTGATGACGAGTTAGTGTGTGTGTGTGTAAGACATTTTATTCATATTTAGGACTGTTTTTATCATTGCTGTGAAGAACAATAAGAGTAAAATACATTAAGTTTGTTTTTAGTTTTTTTTACAATGAATCTTTGTCTTTTATACTCTTGCATATGGAATTTGACTCTGTGCTCTATTAGGAAAACTCCCCAATAACAACAATATACTAAAGGTTATTTATAAGAACAACGGATAGAACTGAAAAAACAAAAGTATGTAACAGCTATACAATATAAATATAAACATATAAAAGTCTGTGTGTGTTAATATATCTACTCTTAACGGTTGATGTTTTCTCTGAACATTTCATGTGTTATAAACGGGAACAGGGCGCCATCTAGCAGTCAAAGTCTGTTTTTACATCCACAGGTCTTCAACATTACATTACATTACATGCATTTAGCTGATTTTATCCAAAGCGACGTACAGTGTCACCATCAAACTCAGGTAAAAAATATATTATATTTTTGGTCACTACTCCAAATCTAGTGACGAAAAAGCCTTTTTTAAATTAAATGCAAAAAAGATTTTAAGAATTGTGGACTCCTCATACTGAGCTAAAGTGAACAACAAGCTTTTATTGGACTTTCTGGACGTTATTAAATCGTGCAGGTAGCCATTGTGACGTCTCATTGATGTTTTGGAGCGTCGTCACCAACTTGGAATTTGGACGTAATTTTTCTGAATCAAGTGAACAGGAAATCACCATATCTGGACTGGGGAGGACATAGAGACAGCGTATCCGTCTTTAGTAGAGACATGTCAATCAGCGTGTGGCCCCGCCCTAAAGCATCTACTTTATGTCTGTTTGACTCCAGATGGACCATAACTCTGAATGAATGATGAGACTGAGACCATAAACTCATGTTTACAATGTTTACTGAAGGAATAAGTCGCCCCCTGCTGGTCACTACAGAGAAGTAGAGTCATTTCCTCATAGACGTCTATGGGAGCAGAGGAGTCGCCCCCTGCTGGTCACTACAGAGAAGTAGAGTCATTTCCTCATAGAGCGTCTATGGGAGCAGAGGAGTCGCCCCCTGCTGGTCACTACAGAGAAGTAGAGTAATTTCCTCATAGACGTCTATGGGAGCAGAGGAGTCGCCCCTGCTGGTCACTACAGAGAAGTAGAGTCATTTCCTCATAGACGTCTATGGGAGCAGAGGAGTCGCCCCCTGCTGGTCACTACAGAGAAGTAGAGTCATTTCCTCATAGACGTCTATGGGAGCACTACAGAGAAGTAGTCATTTCCCATAGACGTCTATGGGAGCTGCTGGTCACTACAGAGAAGTAGAGTCATTTCCTCATAGACGTCTATGGGAGCAGAGGAGTCGCCCCTGCTGGTCACTACAGAGAAGTAGTCATTTCCTCATAGACGTCTATGGGAGCAGAGGAGTCGCCCCTGCTGGTCACTACAGAGAAGTAGAGTCGTTTCCTCATAGACGTCTATGGGAGCGAGGAGTCTACTACAGGGTAGAGTCATTTCCTCATAGGCGTCTATGGGAGCAGAGGAGTCCCCCCTGCTGGTCACTACAGAGAAGTAGTCATTTCCTCACGTCTATGGGAGCAGAGTACTACAGAGAAGTCATTTCCTCATAGACGTCTATGGGAGCAGAGGAGTCGCCCCCTGCTGGTCACTACAGAGAAGTAGAGTCATTTCCTCATAGACGTCTATGGGAGCAGAGGAGTCGTCTGGTCACTACAGAGAGCAGACGTCTATGGGAGCAGAGGAGTCGCCCCCTGCTGGTCACTACAGAGAATGCAGCTTTACCACACGAAGCTTCGACTTCACTCGACAGAATCGGAGGTTGCCTTCAGTCCCTACTGGTTCACTTTCGGTAACACTGGTCTGACCTTGACGGTACATTGGCCCTGACAGGCCAGGTTCCTGCTCCAGTAGGTCCTGAACAGATTGTCACGAAATCCATAGATGATGGGGCTCATGAAACGTGGGATGATGTAGACGAGCAGGAAGAAGATGTAACGAATCTCCAGACTGAGGCGAGGGAACAAGGAGATGAGAGCAGCCTGAAGGGAAGGAACCACGAAGGCGAGCATGCACAGCAGCAGCTGAAAACAGATTAATCTTAATCACTAGAAAATACAGAATTTTTAACATGTCAAGAATTTTCGAGTATCAAATAGGTATCAATGAGAGACACCAACCTGCACTCCATGAAGCAGCACGGTGTTCCTGGCTCTCCGCGCGGAGGCCAGGCCGGTGGAGGCGGCTCGGGCCGTCAGCATGATCTGGCAGTAAGTGTAGAGCAGCGTCAGAGCCACGAAGGACAGGTACACGCCGTCAAACACGCAGTTCTTGTAGTAGATGGAGCGGTGGTCAAAGAGCAGCGGGTGGTCGCAGAAGATGTCCGTGTGGAAGAAGCTCGGAGGCTGGTGGGCGACGGTGATGAGCAGGTCGGTGACGGGCGGGGCGGCGGTGAGCATGAAGATGATCCCTATGAGGAGGAGGGTGCGAGGGACGGTGCACACGTGGCTGTAGTGCAAAGGAAAGCAGATGGAGATGTAGCGCTCCAACGCCATGCCGGCCAGGATGAGAGGGGTGGAGCGGGTGGTGAGGACCGCCGTCATGACCTGAGGGGAATCGGGACACATTTATTACTAAAATATGTCAGACATACAAGGAATTTGACGATTGGTGGACAGACAATGGACGACAAGACAGCCGTGGTAGGAGAACTTCAGTGTGGGAGAAAGTCCTGGAGGAGGGTCGATGAAACGTGAAGTAGAAGAATAGTAGTAAAATAATATACGTTATAAGCGTTGGTGCATTGATGTAGTGTCGTTTTTAAATGTGAAGTTCATTTTATTGAATATTAGTTATTTAATGTTGGGCATCCTCGCCGTGGGGCTTGTAACTAAGGCAGAACAAAGACCAACAATGTTGGTTTACGCCTACTCTCTCCGCCCTGAGGGCTCATTGGTCGAGGCACCTCAGGGCGGAGGTCACTCCCCTTCATACTGCACACGTCACGTTAACTGTCATTTCTCACTCGTCACTTTGTCACTTGTTCGATAGTGCACTTTATTTTTTAATATTTTTTAACTCTTTAAATATTTTCTACTAATCCATAGCATTAGCATTTTATTTTATTTTATTGTGCACTGCTGTCTTGTTGTCTATTGTTACACTGTCTACTGTCACGCACCAACCGCCAAGTCAACTTCCTTGTATCTGTGACATATTTTGGCAATAAATGTTTCCTGGTTCCTGATTTTAAACGTATTTGTTCCCATTCTGCAGCTGTCATCACAGGTTGGTTTTGCTCGATTGATCCCCGTAGGAGGGTCCTGTTAAAGGCAGGGATTTGTGAACCTCCAAGTCGACAGTTGTGTGTCTGTGTGATGTGGTACCATGGTGTCACAGACCCTCCTGTGGGGCGGAGCTGGGGGGCTAACACGCCTCTGAGCAACACCTCCATTTCATAATCGTCTGTGGTTTCTGTGATTTGGTAGCTTGTCCCCTCCTCCATCTCTCTCCAGACGCACAAATGAATGTATAATATGTATGTGTGGGGACAGGTGAGGACAGGTGTAGGAACCGCAGCACTCACCAGGACGCAGCAGGTGGAGGCGTGGATCCTCCTGAAGACGTAGCTGACCACGTAGAGCGCCGTGACCAGGCTGAGCTGCAGAGCGTCGTTGATCACCATGGTGATGAACAGGATGTAGCGCGGGTTCTCGTAAAACAGACTGTCAAAGGAACAGACTTGGGTGAAAAGGTCAAAGGTCAACAGTAGCCACAGTGTTGTACTGATTGATCATGTATGAAATGTGGGATTAGAACATCAGAACTTTAACTTGGTTCAGAACAATGTGACATTGTCTCAGACTTGAGGCTCATGGACACGTGTGAATATCACCAACACAACCTTTGAATTGATTCTTCTTGTCTAATGCAGCTGCTGTAATCCTGGCCTCAGAGGACGGGGTCCGGGAACTGTCCCCAGAGGACAGGGTGTGCTCAAGGACACCTGTCCACTTTATGAGGATTGAAGCATATTTCATTTGCTGGTTTAAAATCATCTTTTGACATCAGTCCATGGAAGTGTGGCATGACATCATCACAGGAAACGCTGCGTGTACCCGTGGTTACCCGTGTGTACCCGGTGTACCTGTGGTTACCCGTGTGTACCTGTGGTTACCCGTGTGTACCTGTGGGTACCCGTGTGTACCTGTGGTTACCCGTGTGTACCTGTGGTTACCCGTGTGTACCCGTGTGTACCTGTGGTTACCCGTGTGTACCCGTGTGTAGCTGTGGTTACCCGTGTGTAGCTGTGGTTACCCGTGTGTACCTGTGGTTACCCGTGTGTACCCGTGTGTACCTGTGGTTACCCGTGTGTACCCGTGTGTACCTGTGCCGTAGGAAGGTGTGCACCAAGCTGCCGTTGATGGCGCTGAGGACCAACCACACCAGCATGGCCACCAGGTTCTTGGTGAGAGCGCTGGAGAAGTCGTCTTTGGAGGAGCTGCTGTTGCTCATCAGCAGCTCCGGAGGGACGGAGGAGGACGAGGTGAGCATCGTCCCCTCGACTCACAGAGTGTCCCCGTCCACTAGATGAAGACTGTCTGCTGTCAATGGAGGTTGACTTGTCTGTAGAGGAAGCAGGCAAGGAGAGGCAAGCTCATTAATATCTCAACAACAAAGTCATTCAGCGGCAAACCTCATTGCTCTCACCCTCCTGGAAGTACACGCGTACTCTGTGTATTTATCTATAGATCTTCTTGTTTGTTTTATTTATACATTCATTTTTTCCTTTAAAGAAGCCTCCTGTGGACCCTTTTCTAAATGATGATCACTACAAACACAGTGCTTCTGTATGTTAAGTCCATATCAGATGAAGTTTAAATAAAAACAGAAGGCAAAAGAAAAAAACAGACATCAAAACATTAAAATGAATGAATAAAGTTACAGTGCAGTTTAAGAATTCAAGCAGAGAGAAAATGCAGAAATGAGGTAGAACCACTTGAAGAAGATCAAACTGAAAGGAAATCCCACGTTCAAAGGTGCTTTACATCAATTACATATATGGTTCAATACTTCTACAGCAACAACAACAACAACTGATCACAGATCAGGAAAATGAATAACAACCAACATTTATAAACACATGCAACACAACAACTTTTAAAAGAACGAAGAAGATAAAACTCGTATTGCAGCTGCAGAAATAATAAATCTGGTATTAATATGATGTTTTGCTCCTCTCACCTGTTGAGTCACTGACGCCTCAGCAGCTGCCGTCTCATTTATGAGCATCCTTATTGATCCCGTCGCCATGGAGACGGGTTCCTAGGTTATGGATCCCTGAAGTGACTCAATACATTCATATTATTGGAGTTGAACATAACCTTCATTCTTTTCCATTTTTTAATACACTCTTCTTTTGCATTTAGGAAATCGGTGAAATTTGACATTGGTAAAGTTTTTATTTCTTCACCAGGCGATTATTTCTCCTCTCTTTGTGGTTCTGTTATCTGAGAAAATGTCATTGAGATTATCGCAATATGATTTTCAACATTAGAGGTTGTTTTATTAATACTTTAATTAGTTATGCAGCGCCTTAATCTTTTATTTTAAAAAGGCAGTACTATTTTGTTTGGATAAAGTTTTCTTTTTTCTAATTTACTGCATTTCTCTCCTCTGAGTGGATCGTGTGAGAATCTGATTGTTCTTCACTGTTATTTCATTGTTATTCACACAGCAGCAACATTTGAGTGGAAATTACACCAAAACCCCCAGAAGACTTCTTCTCAGCTTTGGAGGGCCACCGACAGCCAGATGTCACTTTGTTTGGTTGTATTCTTATTGCATGTCACACGTGGGCGGCACGGTGGCGTGGTGGTTACCACCGTCGCCTCACAGCAAGAAGGTCCCGGGTTCCACTCCGCCCAGCGGCCTTCCTGTGTGGAGTCTGCATGTTCTCCCCGGGTTCCTCCCACAGTCCAGCGACGGGCTCAGGTTGATTGGGACCTTTTTGAGTTTAAGGTTGGGCTGTCGACATGGTCTCAGCGTCTTGTAGAAGAAGAGAGGTTATTGTTCACATGATTGACAGCGTTCGAGTGTGAAGACAAAGACAGCGAGTTCCCCACAGTTCAGCTGAAGGTCTCTGTTGCATGAAAACACCACAATGCTGCGGCCTCAGTCAGTGGACCTCCCGTTACGGTTTGGACATTGGGGGGGTCCGCCGGCCCCCTGAGAGTCTCGGTGCGTTTCGCTTAACAAACTGTTCATAAACGGAAGGAAACATATAGTTTACATATTTTCTGCTGTATATCGGGCAGATTGGTATTTTCTCAACATATTGGGGGGGCAGGACCCCCTAACGGATGCGTGGTTATGCTCCTGCATTACAAAAGGTGAAAGTCTGTGTTTGTCACAGTGCACCTGTCGGTCACCTCGCCAGCTCCACCCTCTCACCTGTCGCTGTGCTGCACCTGCTCTCTAGTATTTCACCCCCCTCAGTCCAGTCCATCTAAAGCAAACTAGCAATCAAATTACTGTAAACTATAAGTTTAGCAGACCAGCTTGGTTTAAAGAAAGGATACTCAGGTGGTCCTGATGTCTGAAGGCCCCGTAGTGGAGATGCACGCTGTAAGTACAGAGAGTTCCATGAAGCCGGAGCAGAAGAAGGAACCACCACTGATCCCGGTTAGTGATTTCATTTTGATGAAAGGATCCAATAATCAGACTTTGTGTGATGTTTCAAGCATAAATATTTATTGAAGCTTTGACAGGCAGATTTGAGCAGAATAACTGGAGTCATGACACCGTAGTCACTTCCATCTCTGGAGACCACCATCCCAAAAAGACTTACCTCTTACAAAATGTATTCTGTGTCCAGATTAATCTACATGGGAAAATGACTCTGTATAGACTTCAATCCACTTCAGGGATGAACGCTGGAGTCTTCACACACATATTAAAATATCAATCTCAGATATCTATGAATCAATATCAGATCACTCAAATGAAGATTGATTTAAGTTTCAAAATCTGAATCTGTCTGAACTTTACACTGACGCCACATTATTCAGCAGCCATAAATGAAGGTTTCTTTCTCCTTTTGGAAAACCTCCTCTGGTGAGTTCACATTGTACCGACTCAACACCACAGATGACTTTTCAAGTATCTCCTAAACGTCTTGTCTCTGATGCCGTAGAGGATGGGACTAATGGATCTGGGAAGGACCTGTGCAATAATGTAGAAAGCAAATAAATGGTCTACATGATTCTCAGGGAAGAATTGCTTGAGGACATTTAACACCTGCGGCCCCGAGTAAGTTGCCATGCAAAGCAGCAGCTGGAACCCATGGAGGATGATTGTGTTTTGGGCCTTTTTAGCATCTATGCTAGCTTTCTTAGCGGTGAACAGGATGTTGAAGTAAGTGTAGAAGATGGTTATCCAAACAATAACTAGAAACACTGAATATGTGATATCTCTCTTCTTGATGATGAGGGGATTTGGGAAGACAGTTTGTCTGAGACACAAGACTTTGGAATTAAAGAAGTTCAGTGGCTCTGTGGCCAAAGTGATGAACAGATCAGGAAGAACTGACAACAGGGTGGTCGACCACATAAAGCCAATCAGCATCAAGGTTCTCCTGACGGTGCAGATCAGCGCGTGGCGAAGGGGGAAGCAGACGGCGATGTAGCACTCCACCGCCATGCAGGCCAGGTTCAGAGGAGTGTTTTCAGTGGTGAAGAGAGCAAGCAGGGTGAAGATGCAACAAACGGAGACTTTCAGTCTGTAGACGGTGTAGCTGAGGACGAACAGGAGGACAGTCAACGTCAACTGGATCATGTCGTTGACCACCAGGTGAATAAAAAGGATGTAGCGAGGATTTGTGTAGAAGATCTACAGGGTGGGAAGAAAAGCACAACATCTGAGGTCAGAGCATCGAACTTAAACAGGGACGAATGCTCCAAAAGTTAAATAAGGGGAATCCAGGATTCATCAATAATTCATTTAATTTTTTTACTTTATAGCTTTCTAACTTAGTCAGCTGCTAACATTGAACTTTTCAAAATGTTCATATTCATGGAAATATCCGACCTGGTGTTTGCAGAAGGTGCGAATGAGGCCGGCATTGATGTAGTTGATGGAGATCCCGAGAACCACGACTATCACGTTCTTGGTCAGCGCTTTAGAGAAGGAGTCTCGATACTGTAAAACCAACGTCACGTTGGCAGACGACGTTCATCTCTTCTAACTGGAAAGAAAACAAGAATATTCTTCAGTTTCAACTAGATGTACAACGATCCACTGGTGTGCGTCTTTACAGGTCCAATGCTCTGTAAATATACAATATATGTTATTAGTTAGAAAAAGGCCGATAACCAATATTTGCAGGTGATCTACATATTGTACATTTGCAGTAAAACTTGTAATCTTGGTGGCAACATTTGAATAACACAAACAACAATATTAATCTTTATTGTGTACCACCCATTTCACGTTCGCCGTGGAGAGATTCTCTTCACAACTAAAAGGAGCATTTGTAATTTCACAAGACAGAAAGTAACAAGTGAGAGAAACAATGAAAGGCTTCATTCACAACGTATGAGACGTTGTTTCTCCCCCGGATGAGTCACAGCTGTGATGCATTTAGCTAGTTGGGGGGTCTTCGTGGTGCAGGGGGTAGAGCGGTGCACTGGGAATCATTTAGCGTCTGTAATGTAATGATGTTGTGTAAGCAACATACAGTACACATAATAACCAATCATTTTAAAGAGTATCAGTACTAAACTGCGTTTCTTAACAATTAACTTCTTCCGCACAAACCTATCGATATGCTTCCATCTACAGCAAATATACGAACAACGATCCATCCATAATGTTTTTATTTCCAGTTCTTAAAACCCTGAAACTGTGCTTTTCTCTGCATAATTGAGTTCCAGAAGCTTGGACAGTTGGCTTTCTTTTGGTGTAAATAAGGGTTTCATTGTCGACATCAGTCCTCTGTCACAGGTTGAAGGATCTAAACACTGATAAACATTCAAAGCTAATAACTAACAAAGACACTCAATAACAACTGATCATGCAAGTTTTAACAATGACAAGACAATAAATCAACATTTATGTTTTTCAAACCATCAAAAAAAGATCATTTTAAAGCCGAGTACAAAAAATAAAGACTGTCAGTGACAGAAAGTCTGTACACAATAGCATTACGATCAGTTGAGTCCACAGCGGGGGGCCACTCACCGTAGTCAATGCATGGAGACCAGGACACCGCCCGTTCCCTCAGATCTCCACCCTTATATGTGGCTTGCTGGGAAGTTTCCCAGAATTCCCTTGGGTGTTACGCCAGTGTGTGGATTCAGCATTGTATGAATATTGTGGCTTTTTGTGAGCACATATGCGAATTTTCACAAAGATACAAATCTGTTTTCACACATTCTAAATGTGGGAAAGTTACTTCAAATATATAAAGACAGGTTTGACATTTTAAATGTGATCAAATGTGGTAGGCAATATAAAAACTGGATTTTTAATTCAGCTTGTAGATATTTGAACTACTTTTTGATTTGTTTGAAATGTTTCGATACAGTTTCAACACGTGTGATCCTAATCGAACATTATAAGCTATGTCATACATGTAAACATGTGTCAGGAGCCATGAACTTAAAGTCCTTGGTGACCAAATTGAAGATTGTCAAGAGTCTATTTCAGAAAAGTCCAGTTTCATCCATCCATCCATCATCAAACCACTTATCCTGCACGCAGGGTCGCAGGGGGCTGGAGTCCATCCCAGCCAACTTCGGGCGATAGACAGGGTACACCTTGGATTGGTCGCCAGCCAATCGCAGGGCTACACAGAGACATACAACCATTCACACTCACATTCATACACTTACGGGCATTTTAGAGTCTCCAATTAACCTGATCCCCAGAGCATGTCTTTGGACTGTGGGAGGAAGCCGGAGAACCCGGAGAGAACCCACGCAGACACGGGGAGAACATGCAGACTCCACACAGAAAGGCCACTGGGCGGAATCGAACCCAGGACCTTCTTGCTGTGAGGCGACAGTGCTAACCACCACGCCACCGTGAGTCCAGTTTCAATGCTACATTTTTGTCAATAGTCACAAAAATGTAAATTCTCTTTTTCTCCAAGAGTCTTTATTGAGTCATCATCAAACATATTCATGGGAAGCAGTCAACTGTTTTGTTTCATTTTTAAATTACAATATACATTTGCAAAACTTCACAAACGCTTAACAAAAGACCTCAGGATTTCCAAGGTTGGGCTGTTCTAGTCGGAATGTTCTGTAGGTACTCGGCGGGTAGGTTAGCTGGTCAGGTCACATCTATCAGAAGACAGCTTGTAATGGACCTTCCCAAGTCGAACATGTCTGCTGGTATCAGGAGCTGTCTCTGCGATGGGTCCCATTGACCGGCAGTTGTGCAGAAGTTTTGAAGCTGTTCCATCTTATTCAAGTCGATGTCCCTTTTCAGATGTCCAGGTGTGACAGGTGGCATTCCTTTCATTTAAAGCTGGTGTGTAAGTGTTAGAGGCTGTATTTCTTGGCATCTCGGAGTATTACTGAGATGTGTTGGTCATTGACTGGTGCCAACACGAGCCACAGCTTGAGACCGCGTCCATGGTTTATCCCTTTGTGATTGGAAAAGGATCTTTCTGACTTTTTGGATGAGGCGCTTCCATGATACCTCCTTATGAGAACCATGAAGAGGATGGAATCCTCCCTTGATGCCTTGAGCATGAATTGAGGGCTGGATCTTATCAGTTCAGTCAAACAAGTGCCTCTAAAAGTATGTATTCCACACCAACCAAATGTCTTCCTATATGAGAGACCACCTCCTTCACCCAGCGCCGTCTGCAGATAATTACATGAATCTGTATCCAGGTAGGCCTCTCGACTGGCAACATACACAAACAAGGCACAATACTACTTTATTTTCATGTTTTCTGTCTTTACCCTGGGTTACCCTTCTGCCAGTCTAGTTCGCTTTGAGGGTCCAGATTTGTTTGGGAGTTTAGTGCGATGCAGTCTTAAGAAATGTTTTTTATGCGCTATAGTAAACGCATTCTTTATCCGCTCTGACATCGCCGACTCTCAGGGTCCCTCTCTGGAGGGTCCGTCTCTTTAGTCAAGACGTCAACTCATCTCTGAAGGATTTCAGATATAGAGTGAGTCCTCAGTAAGATCCTCCACAGGCTTTGTTGTCCAGTGAGGAGAGAATTAACAGATGTGTGCAAACACAGACCTGATCAATTGGTTCCATTAATTACCCAGTAAACAAAATGATATCTGACATCTGATTCTGCAGAAAACTTTTTTATGTCAGTATTGCGGTCAGAGGGTACGAGCATGAAGCCTTAACCGATCTTTTGCAGGTTGAGTCTGTGTTATCATTATCAGTTATTTTCATGAATTAAATATCTCCAACAAAGCTGCTGCTTGAAAGGCCAATTTTCAAATAAAACAACAAATAAAAAATGAACATTATCCTGAAAATTGTACAAAAGTAAAAAGTACATAACCTCAACACAGGACAACACATAGTCAAGATAATTCCCAACGGGAAAAGCATTCATTTCTGTATGTATGTTTCCAAGATCTGGGAAATTCATTGCTTCATCACCTGTAGTTGGGAAAATGTTCCTTTTCCTTTTGCAAAAACCTTCTCTGGTGAGTTCACATTGTACCGACTCAACACCACAGATGACTTTTCAAATATCCCCTAAACGTCTTGTCTCTGATGCCGTAGAGGATGGGACTAATGGATCTGGGCAGGACCTGTACAATAATGTAGAAAGCAAATAAATGGTCTACATGATTCTTAGGGAAGAATTGCTCCACAAGATCTAACACCTGCGGCGCTACGTATGTTGTCATACTAAGCAGCAGCTGGAACCCATGGAGGATGATTGTGTTTTGGGCCTTTTTAGCATCTATGCTAGCTTTCTTAGCGGTGAACAGGATGTTGAAGTAAGTGTAGAAGATGGTTATCCAAACAATAACTAGAAACACTGTGTTTGTGATATCTCTCCTCTTGATGATGAGGGGATTTGGGAAGACAGTTTGTCTGAGACAGAAGACTTTGGAATTAAAGAAGTTCAGCGGCTCTGTGGCCAAAGTGATGAACAGATCAGGAAGAACAAGCACCACCCTAATGGACCACATAAAGCCAATCAGCATCAAGGTTCTCCTGACGGTGCAGATCAGCGCGTGGCGAAGGGGGAAGCAGACGGCGATGTAGCACTCCACCGCCATGCAGGCCAGGTTCAGAGGAGTGTTTTCAGTGGTGAAGAGAGTAAGCAGGATGAAGATGCAACAAACGGAGACTTTCAGTCTGTAGACGGTGTAGCTGAGGACGAACAGGAGGACAGTCAACGTCAACTGGATCATGTCGTTGACCACCAGGTGAATAAAAAGGATGTAGCGAGGATTTGTGTAGAAGATCTACAGGGTGGGAAGAAAAGCACAAAGGTTTAAAAGAAAAGGAAAGTGAAGTCTGAGTTAGAGATTTAAACAGAGATGCTTTAAAGTTAAATGTGGGATCTAACCACTCATTATCTGTCATTGGTCAACCCGTCAACTGCTTACTCCCTTAGCTAGCTGCTAAAAATACCTACTCACATTGTGATGTGATGACCAGCTGAGCTCATATTCTGGATCCAGACCTCTGGACTGTCCAGTTGTGTATAAGGATCCAACGCTTTAAGTAAGACCACATTTGCTAGTTTTACATACAGATGAGATGCTCTGTGTTTCTACCCAGGTTTAAGCTAGTTATCATAAGAGGTATAAGTCATGCTTATTGACACACAGACATATGTCACAGCGTTTTTATCTTCTACTCTGTTCATGCCATGTGGGACCGTAAAACAAGGTTTATGCCCGTGTTGAGTTATGGGACGAGTACAGAGATCATCTCTGCCATGGCAGATTGGACGCCGGCCAGCTGTGATTTGTGGCCTCAGAGGCCTTGAAGGGGACTCTTCCCCCTCCGGCTTCTCTGGGGATATTTCTGAATCTCCGGACTTTCTGGGACTATAAACGGACAGTTCAAAGTAGAACAAGAGTTGGTCTAAATTCATTGGAGTGTTTGTAGATGGAGGCAAGGAACCTGTAGATTAATATCTGACTTATTGAACCAAAACTACCCCAAACTGTAGACCTGCACTAGTCTCTTCTTAAACTAAGAGTCCTCTCATAAAGGCGTCTACTCGTCAAAGAAATATCCGACCTGGTGTTTGCAGAAGGTGCGAATGAGGCCGGCATTGATGTAGTTGATGGAGATCCCGAGAACCACGACTATCACGTTCTTGGTCAGCGCTTTAGAGAAGGAGTCTCGATACTGTAAAACCAACGTCACGTTGGCAGACGACACGTTCATCTCTTCTAACTGGAAAGAAAACAAGAATATTCTTCATTTAAAAGTCCATATTTAAGGATCAATATTTACAACTAACAAGGTCAAATCTTGGAATCAACACATAATGTTGCTAAACGTCTGGAAGCACTTTTACACATTTAACCAAAGGAGAGATCAGGTCCAGAGACACTGTTCAAGCAGTGACTTGAGTATATTCAGAATCATTTCCCTTATGTACAATTCTGTTACAGAAACAATATTGAAAGCGCATTATAGTTCATTATCACTGTTAGTCTTCACAATGAGTTGCAAATGTATTGCAGAGAATAAAACACACTCAACTTTAAGTATTTACTGGAGATTCAGATGATAACATGACAGAAAAGCAATTGACATATTTTTATATATAGATGTGTCACATAAATCTGTGAAAGTTAAAAAGAATCTAGATTATATTGAAGAATCATGTGGGTGGAAGTTAAACATTTTCATGGAGAATCTTGCATAAAGCAACTCACTAAAAACAACATTTAAGAAATCCTCATTTCAACAAAATGTTACTCTTTTATTTTAAATAATTCAATGTAAAATCATACAATTGAAGTGTGACAGTAATAAATAAGTATCAAAGTAAAGTCTGAATATATTTCAAATCCTGTTGAAGCAGGGTAAACTTTCTACACCAAGATATTGTTTCTTTACAGCATTCTGTAAGTGTTTTTGTCATATTAATATTGTTTGTAGGATTAACCAAAGAGTCTGAGAGTTGAACTATTTTAAAATGCTGCTGTGGGAATGAAGAAACTGAAGCTATGAAATAAATCACATTAGAAAGATTAACATTAAACAAATAACCAAATAAAGTTATCGAACACAACACGTCTCAGACGGGCATTTTTCTTATATTTGTCCTTCGTACCGGTGTTAAATACACAGCTCAGAGCAGTGATGCGTCCACAGCGAGCGGCTCTTACCTTCGTTGTGCTTCACCATGTCCAACATTGTGAATCCAAAAAACCTGTTTAAATGGGAGTGATGCCAAATGTCCCAGAATTCCCCTGTGATGACACGTGGGTATTAGGTGTGTTTAGTATTGTACATCACATCACACGTCATTTATCTGACGCTTTTATCCAAAGCGACTTACAATAAGAACATTTCAACCATAAGGACACAAACTCAGAAGAACAAGAAACAAGAAAGTGCAATTTCATCAAATAAGCCAATTTACAATTTGCTGTAGATAAGAACCTTTATCATCATTAAGCACAGTTTAAGTGCTACAGTTAGTGTTTTAGTGGAAGAAGTGTGAAGAGATGTGTCTTTAGATGTGAAGAGTTTCTGTATTAATATTGTTGCTCTTTGTGAGCACAAATGTGAATTTAGAAAAAGGGATCAGCATCACGTGTAAGAGTAAACCATGGCGTGTTTAATCTCATACCTGATGTTGGGATTGAATTGTAATAGATAATACACAAAATGACGTGAATAATTCATGCAGATTCCTTCCACGTCAGCGAACGTAAAGAACTACTGAACATAAATAATATTCTCCATCTTCTAGTTTTTAGAGTTCCCTATAAAATAAATGGTGACATGTCTTTTCTAGAAGTGGTTCTTCCACCTTGCATGTATCAATAATTAAAGGTGATCAGTGTAGTAGTTATGAACCAAGACCTCCAGTTTGTTCTTTTAATAGATAGTTATATATAAGTGTAATATCTGAACCTGCTATTTCAATATGTAAGATCAATATGTAATCATTGGATATCTTCTACTGCTAATACTTTCTTTTCTGTTTTCACATAACTGAAGGATCCTGATGGTGTTCATGGAAGGTGTGAACTGATGGAGTTGATGGAGATGCTGAGAACCACGACGATCACGTTCCTGCTCAGCGTTTTGATGGAGGAGTCTCGGTACTCCAGCACATGAGACGACACCTTCACCTCCAACAGGAAATATTGATAACAATTTGAACACTAAGTACAATATTGTCCCTTCAGGTGAGCCGTTCCCAAAGTAAATGTGTTATTTTATACTTATTTATTTTTAAAACTATCCTTGTTAATTATAATATTATTATATTATAATTCGAGGGCAGCACGTGGTGTGGTGGTTAGCACTGACAAGTCCTGGGTTGGACTTTCAGTGTGGAGTCTGCATGTTCTCCCCGGGTTCTCCGGCCTCCTCCCACAGTCCAAAGACCAGGTCTGGGGATCAGGCTGCTGGTGTGTGAACCTGAGTGGACTGGTTGTTTGTCTCTATGAAGCCCCGCGATCGGCTGGCAACCAGTCCAATGACCCCGTCTCTCGCCCGTCCCCGTCCAGCCGTCTACCCTGTTTCTCAGTCCGTCTGTCCCTCTGTCTGTCTCTCTTTGTCTTTGACCGTCTGTCCCTCCGTCTGTCCCTCTGTCTGTCTCTCTGCTTGTCTCTCTTTCTTTGACCGTCTGTCCCTCCGTCTGTCCCTCTGTCTGTCTCTCTGCTTGTCTCTCTTTCTTTGACCGTCTGTCCCTCCGTCTGTCCCTCTGTCTGTCTCTCTGCTTGTCTCTCTTTCTTTGACCGTCTGTCCCTCTGTCTGTCCCTCTGCCTGTCTCTCTGCTTGTCTCTCTTTCTTTGACCGTCTGTCCCTCTGTCTGTCTCTCTGCCTGTCTGTCTGTCAGGAAGTCAACATGAACATCCTAAATCAGTGAATTTGATAGATGCTCATTCTTTATTATAGTGCGACCTCGTCCTCATGTGGTGATCGGTGGTCGACGTGGAGCACTGGGAACCACAAGGTTGGTGGTTTGAGTCCCATGTCGAAATGTCCCTGAGCAAGACACCTGACCCCTAAATGCTCCCCGGGCGAAATGTGATGTAAGTCGCTGTGGATAAAAGCTAAATGACCTGTGATGTGATGATGTCACAAACTCAAACGAAGCTTGTTCTCTTCTGTATGATCTTTTCTAAAAGTGATGATGACGGTAATGTTGGAGGAAGATGCTCGCTCAGTCAGTTCTTTTTCCGTCCTGAGAGCTGGTTGGCTCCACTGGGGACGTCCCTGTCTTCGCTGACTCCTCTGTGGTCCCAGGAGGCGAGTGGCGTGCCGTCGGTAAAGGTCACGCACTTGTTGTGTAGCGAGCTTTGTTTGTTAGAAACGTCTTCAGAGAGGACATTAGAAGAGTCTGATGATGTTTAACACGGCTCTGAGCAGCGTCCTTGATGGGGAACAGGGACATTAGAGAGACAAGGACATTCTCAGTGGACACGATCTTCATCATCATTGTTATCATCAACTGCCTCCTCTAAACTTTTTCCACACTAACACCAATTAACTGAAACTTTCCTCCAACGTTTGTTTGATGATCTCTGCTTTCATCAAGTGGATCATTGCTCTCCAGTCAGGATGTGGACAGCGGTCCAGTCATTTCGGTCGCAGTGGGACATTTGACCAACTCGATTCAATATTTTCAATCCTACATGGAGTAGAAATCTGCACAGCTGAGTTGGGTGAGAATCCCATTTCAGAACTTCTCAGGAGAGACTCCTGTGTCCTCCAGGAGAAGTTTGCATCCACACTCACAGTTTGGGGAGTGTGGGAAGCAGCAGCACCCTGACCTGGGACAGAAAACTCGGTCAGTTACTGCCTTTAGTTTCCACGTATTCATGTGAGGGCTCCTCCTCTCAAAGCAGCGGCTGCGTAATCGAACGTATGTGGCGGCGCGATGGAGACAGATTGTGATTTGGAAGCATTAAAATCATATAAAGTAACTATATCTTTAACTTTAAATGTGTGTGCCAAGTTTAGTAAGGAGCATATTTAGTCCCTCAAAAGCACCTCTGTTTTGACTGAACAACAGGTTGCCACAGCAACCGCGTCATTTTTAACTTTTAATCACCAAGGCCTTGGGTTGTTTTGTCAAAATTCTAAGTGGCTGAGACAAAGTCCCAAGGAGGAGTTTGTCGAACTATTGCGTCGCTAAAGTGCGAAAAATAAGAGTGAGTGAATTTTCACATAAAAGGCCTGACTTCCTGTTTGGTTTTATATGCTATTGACTTGTTGAGGACAAGGCAAGTAGTCATACGTCTTTACCCATTGGGCCACACCCCTTACAACTTCATTGGTCCATAACTTCTAAACACAATCAGATATCAAACAATTTAAAGGCATTGAGCCAATAATGATCCTCAGAACATTTCGTAAGGATCATACTCAGCGTCTGGGAGGAGATAAAAAACGTCTTTTTCACAAAATTCAAAATGGCGGAAAATCTAGTAAGGTGCGTTGCATACCAAGATTGACTTTTTGTAAAGCATAACCAAGAGAACATGTGTGTCAAATTTAAAAATGAGCTAGAAGGCTAAAGTGCCCAATTTCTAGGGGGCGCTAAAGAGCCATTTCTTTGTACCTAACCCCAAAAATATCTACATTTTTGGCAGAGTTTTTGAATATGGGAAAGGCCTCCAAAGTGCTATTAAAGTGGAAAGTACACTTTCAAAATAGGGTTTCGCCCGACTTTCAGAACTAATTCACTTTTTATAACTGTTTTGAGACTGAAGTTTGTGCCTCACTTAGTGGAACCCGTTCTATGTTAGTGGACAACAAGTTCCTATTCCAAACCACACTGACAAGAAACTTTTATTTGTTGATGAATAACCACAGCCAGAATAACAAATCAAACCAAAGGGAGAAACAGAGGAGCCGGAGGAGAGAACAGGTTCTAAAGGTCACTGTGAAGGTAACGAAGCATCAGCTGATCCCTGTGGAGCTTCTCTCTAATCAGAAGCCCGGAGGAGTGAGCTGCACTCCAAAACAAACCTCTCATGGGTAGTTACTTCATGCATTAAACTTTAAACTCTCGAGGTTAAACGTCTGACAGAGAAAAGTTCAGAGAAACTTTATAAAATAATAAAACCCTCCACAAAAAAAGGTATTTCTGGATTGTTCTAAATATTTGGTAAAACCTCAAAGAGCTTCTAGACATCACTGATGAGAACAGCTGATCTGAATCGAGTTCTGATGATCTCCACCTATATATATATATATATATATATATATATATATATATATATATATATACAGTATATACAGTGGGGAGAACCAGTATTGGATACACTGCCAATTTTGCAGGTTTTTCCACGGAATGGAGAACAGGAGAGTTTCCTAAAGACAAACTAACAGGTCTGTGAGAGCGGGAATTCTTACTGGTTGGTAGGTGATCAAATACTTATGTCATGGAATAAACTAAAACAAAAATCCAGAAAATCACATGTTTTAGAATTATTTTGCAGTTTATTCCATGACATAAGTATTTGATCACCTACCAACCAGTAAGAATTCCCGCTCTCACAGACCTGTTAGTTTGTCTTTAGGAAACTCTCCTGTTCTCCACTCATTGCTGTATTAACTGCACCTGTTTGAACTTGTTACCTGTATATATAAAAGACACCTGTCACTCAATCAAACAACCTCTCCACAATGGCCAAGACCAGAGAGCTGTGTAAGGACATCAGCGATAGAAGTCTAGACCTGCACAAGGCTGGACGGGCTGCAGGAACACAGGCAAAATGCGTGGTTAGTAAGTATTAGAAAAGATGGCGGTCAATCTCCCTCGGTCTGGGGCTCCATGTAAGATCTCACCTCGTGGGGCTTCAATGATCCTGAGGAGGGTGAGGGATCAGCCCAGAACTACACGGCAGGACCTGGTCAATGACCTGAGGAGAGCTGGGACCACAGTCTCAAAGACAACCATTAGTGACACACTACGCCGTCATTAAAAACCTGCAGCGCTCACAAGGTCCTCCGTGCATTTCCAGGCCCATGAGAAGTTTGCCAATGACCGTCTGGATGATCCAGAGGAGATATGGGAGACGGTCATGTGGTCTGATGACACGAAAATAGAGCTTTTTGGTCTAAACTCCACTTGCCGTGTTTAGAGGAAGAAGAGGGTCGTCGTGGCGCAGGGGGTAGAGAGGGAAGGTTGGTGGTTCGAGTCCTGAATGCCCCATGTTCCATGTCGAAAGTGTCCCTGAGCGAGACACCTGACCTCTAATTGCTCCCCAGGTAAAATGTAAAACGCCATGTAATGTAAGTCGCTTTGGATAAAAGCGTCAGCTAAATGACCTGTAAAGTACAACCCCAAGAACACACCAACTGAGAAGCAGGGAGGTGGAAACATCATTATTTGGGGATGCTTTTCTGCAAAGGGGACAGGCCGACTGCACAGTATATAGGGGGGATGAATGGGACCGCGTATCGCCAGATCTCAGCCAACAACCTCCGTCCCTCAGTAAGAGCATTGAAGATGGGTCAGCTGGGTCTGAACCCAAAACACACAGCCGGGGCAGCTAAGGAGAGGCTCCAGGTCCTGGAGTGGCTTAGCCCGTCTCCAGACTTGAACCCAATAGAAACTCTTTGGAGGGAGCTGAAAGTCTGTGTTGCCCAGCAACAGCCCCTGATGTCTGTAATTGCAAACAAAGGTTTCTGTAGAAAATATTAAGTTTGCCTTTTCTCATGTATGAAATACTTATGTCATATAGTATATATATATATGTATATATATATATATAAATTATTTTTTTTAATCATATACGTGCCGGTGTGGAAAAACCTGCAAAATCGGCAGTGTATCAAATGCTTGTTCTACCCACTGTACATACAGATGTTTATACTAACATCTGTCCTGTTTCTGTTTTCCTAAGATGTCATGAATGAGTACGCATTCATAGAAAGCTGATTCTGACCTCAAATGTTCCCATGACGCCTGCATGGACTCGTGATGGTTTTGTGACGTAGTACTAATCATGGGGAATGTAGACAGTTCATTAAATCATTCATATTTTAACAGTTATTTATTTAATGCTCATTGGATCTGCTGACTTCATATTCTCTCATAAATGAGGCAACACACAAAGTGAAAAGTTTACTCTTTTATCGTCGTCTGTGCTGCAATACAGAGACCCATCAGAGAAATATACAAAGGAGGTACAAAAACATACAAGAGTTCAAATATAAAGAGTGTGTATGTAAATATATATATGTGTGTGTGTGTGTGTGTTGTCTTCAGCTTCCGTTTGATTCTACAAAACTACAAGCGAGAAACCAAATGATCAATCTTATCAGTCTGAAGTGACGATGATGATGAAGGACCACTTTTTAATTCTCATATATATTTATTCTTTAACACGTCCGACTATGATAAGTGCCGTGGAGAACACATGAGATTTAAGAGAGAGAGTGAGACCATATTCAGTGGTGACCAACGACTTCCCTTCCCTTTTAGTTTGAAACATAAACTCTCCTCTTCGTCAGTCAGATCAGTGGTACCGAAACATTAATCTTTATTAAAAAGGTTTTCTCTGTTTCAAATAAACAGAGAAACAATCTGCTACAAAGAAATCACATCAAACACCCGAGATCAGGTGTTAACACAGCGCTGATGGTGACGAGGTGCTCGCATGGTGTCCAGTTCAAGACAGTGACATTAATGACATCGGTTATTAATGACACCAGTTATTAATGACACCGGTTATTAATGACACCTGTTATTAATAACATCAGTTATTAATGACACCGGTTATTAATGACACCGGTTATTAATATAACCAACACCAGTTATAACAGCAGGTGCATCCTGAATGTAAAACTGATGTTATAACATGTTATTAATGACACCGGTTATTAATGACACCGGTTATTAATAACATCAGTTATTAATGACACCGGTTATTAATGACACCGGTTATTAATATAACCAACACCAGTTATAACATCCTGAATGTAAAACTGATGTTATAACATGTTATTAATGACACCAGTTATAACAGCAGTCGTACACGCTGGTCTCGTTTTAATGAGTTGTTGATGCTTTAGTGTGATCCTGCCTTCACATGAAGGTTTTCTTCTAGACGACCGACTGAAGACCCTGAAGGTTCTGGTCAATTTGTTTGTGATGTGCCCCTCCTCTTCCTCGCTCCGTTCCGCTTCCTGTGTGATGTTGATGAGGATGCGATCACTTCCTGGAGAGAAGCTGGTTCTCCAGTTGCTCCAGACGAGCCGTCATGGCCGACAGTAGATGCATCATTAAGGGAGATGTTTTTCTTATGAGTTACGACTCTTCTCGTTCCTGCTGCTGCACAGTGATGAACTCAGTTTAACTAACAGCTCATTGTAAGGTCACGAGGACATGCTTCATAGTTTCAGCAGATTCTACAGAACAGAAAACCTACTTATTCTTATTATACTCATTAGTCTTCACACAGGTTCCTCTATGACTTACTGAGGAACCGGTTTGTGCTCCTCACCTCCGACCCAGAATACAAAGCGAGTCCTGGTCTGTCCCCATATTAGTGTTTGGATGAATATGTTTCATTAGATGAAGGATATGTTTGCTGGTGAGCTGCTCCAGGCTGCTCATGGTGGCCTGCTGGAACTCCACCAGGCTCTCACAGGCACACGGGTCCTTCACCTCGATCTTTCCCTGACTCTCCGCTGCACAAACACAGCGTGTCCGTCAGATGGATTACATACATGTTAAGTTAACCCTTTATTCAACTCCTCCCGGCATTGGTCTTCTATCAGTAGATGGACAACGGGACATCATGACATCACCACATAATGACATCATGGCAGACAGTTTCACCTTTGTTGAAAAAGATAAAATCCTGTTCAACAATTATTAATAAAATCTTTCCTTGTTTACGTATAATGAAGTAGTCTGTATGGTTTTATTCTAAATAGTTCTGCCGTTTTCTTACTGTAGGCCCACGTTGGGTGCTAGTGGCGTTAGCATGGTGCTAACCGGACCGCGGTGCCGTACCTGGGCACACGTTGAGTTTCAGGTTCTCGGCGATGGTGCTGATGGCGCTGAAGTCGGTGGTGTAGTAGAAATGTTTCTCCAGCGGCTCCGAGGCGATCTCACGCAGTTCGTCCTCCACGGCTTTGCCGACGCCCACGGCGTACATGGTGATACCTGCGAACACACACACACACACACGCACTTGTGAGCAGGTCGCCTGCAGAAACCGGACTGCAGCGCCCCCCTCCAGGTCTTACCGGCCTCTTTGGCCTTCTTGGCAAACTCCGTGATGTCGTCCTGCGAGCGTCCGTCTGTGAAGACCAGCCCGACTCGGGGGATGTTGCGGTCGGCGGGTCGAGCTCCCTCGGCCTCCGAGAAGCTGGTCTCCAGCATGTGCTTCAGGGCCAGACCCGTCATGGTGCCTTTCTCCATGTAGTCCACCTGGAAGAGGACAGGAGCTCTGGTGGGGCGGCTCGGCTCGAATCAAGAGTTGGACAATTAGCTTCTTCAAACATCTCTAAGCAGTAAAAGCTTTCACCTTCATGACGGCAGCTTTGATCTCATCAGCAGTGTGGTGCCTGTTGAGAGGGAACTCGGTCCGAACCCTAGACGAGTACTGGACCAGACCCACCCTGGTACCCTGAGCTGACACGTCCAGAGAGTCCACCACCTGGAGGGGGACCAGGGGGAAGGAGGACGAGTGAGGGAGGCCGAGCAGGAGGACGATTCTTGTTTTATACTTGGCAATTCGTCGGATTTTGAGAACGTTTTGTGAATCAACGGCTCGATATTGTAGAGACATGAATCATATATATATATATATATATATATATATATATATATATATATATTGTATATATAATTTATATATGATATGGGAAGAAGTCCCACCTGGTTGACAAACTTCTTGACCAGCTCAAAGTTCTGAGGCCTGACGCTCTTGGATCCGTCGATGAGGAGAACCAGGTCGATGTTCGCTGACTTACAGCCTGAAAAAGAAGAAGTATTATTCATATAGAATCTCAGACATTGTTACAACCGTCGTTATCGTATTCAGAAATCTGCATGTTTTTATTTTCCAGTTGTTAAAGGTAATAATAATGTTAATATTAAAGGTAATCTTAATGTTAACGTCAATTTTACCGTTATAGGTGAGGCAGCACCCCCCCACTCCGCCCCAACGCTTGTTGAGCCCAATGATGAATAAACCCTTTGGGACGCTACTCATGTGGGGCGCCATGAATCGGTTGGGCTCGGTTCCCCCAGACCAGGCCGAACTGGCAAGCGTTCATGGCCTTGTATTGTGTATTACAGGATGATTATTGATGAATATGAAGGTGACCATGGCGGTCTGGATCGGCTGAAGGACTTTAAAGGACTCACTGCCACAGCTCCGGCCGTCCTCCTGCAGCAGCTGTCCTCGGGACAGACGCAGTAGAAGCTCCCCGGGGTGCTCACGCACTGATGCTCACAGCCGTGCTGCACGCTGCTGCACAGGTCCATGTCTGCAGACACACACAGGTTCAGTAAGGCTTTACTTTAGACCCGAGATCAACTCCCCCCGACACCTCACTGACGTGTGCACGTCTTCCTGTCCTCATTCAGCTTGAAGCCTTCATTGCAGTCGCAGGTGAAGACGCCTCGCGCACTGACGCAGATCTGCTCACAGTCGTCTTTCCCCTCAGCGCAGAGGTCGATGGCTGGAGGACGCACACACACACACACACACACACACACACACACACACACACACACACAATGACACAGTGGACTGCTGCTGATCTTCTAAGGGACGTCTTCAGGCTTCAGAGATGAAGTACAATCTTGTACTCTAGAACGTGCGTGAGTGTGCGTGCGTGCGTGTGTGTGTGCGTGCGTGTGCGTGTGCGTGCGTGCGTG
The DNA here is from genome assembly GCA_014132575.2 of Gasterosteus nipponicus. Taxonomy (NCBI): domain Eukaryota; kingdom Metazoa; phylum Chordata; class Actinopteri; order Perciformes; family Gasterosteidae; genus Gasterosteus; species Gasterosteus nipponicus. Next base: position 20,483,920 of record BMAF01000011.1, read on the forward strand.
CGTGTGCGTGCGTGCGTGTGCGTGTGCATGTGCGTGCGTGTGTGCGTGCAGGGCCTGACTAACGTGTGCACGTCTTCTTGTCCTCATTCAGCTTGAAGCCTTCATTGCAGTCGCAGGTGAAGACGCCTGGTGCGCTGAAACAGATCTGCTCACAGTTGTGTTTCTCCTCAGCGCACAGGTCGATGGCTGGAGGACACACACACATTAATATAAAGTGTGTGTGTGTGTGGATTTTACTACAAAGTATATCATGGACATGGTTTCATCAATCCGATGGATAAAACGTTAGAGAACAAAAGTAAATAAACTTAATTATCCTAATATAAATACACAAGTTAGAGATGATGAGGACGTTTATGTGTAGTCCCGCCCTAAAGCATATTAGAACACATGTGACCATGCACCGTGGTCACGTGACCATGCATTGTTGCGTATGTGTTGTGTGTCTATGTGCCATTGTCGTCGACTCACCCTCGCAGCGCTTGGCGTCCAGCAGCCTGTATCCTTGGTGACAGCGGCAGAAGTAGCCGTTGAGAACGCCCTCGCACTCGTGATCGCAACTGTGGTTCCCGAAGGAACAGTAGTCGATCACTGTGGGGGGCAGAAGCAGCGAGCGGGACGTTTAGATCCACGCTGCTCATGTGTCACGAGCAACAAATGTTAAATACGTTCTGAGATCTCAGAAGGAGAAAAGGAATAGGAGCTTTAATCTTAATGGACTCATGTTTTAGTTCCTTTGAGTGATGGTTAATGTAAGTCTGCAGAGAGATGATGAGTCAGCAGTGTGTGTACATGTTTGTGTGTATGTGCACTAACTTGTGCACGACTTCTTGTCCTCGTCTAGTTTGAAGCCTTTGTTACAGTCGCAGGTGAAAGAACCGGGAGAAGTGACGCAGATCTGCTCACAGTCGTGTCTCTCCTCAGCACACAGATCGATGGCTGGAACACACACACGCACAGATGCATCGTGTATGAAGCATCTCTTTCTGCATTTGTCCTCATGTGGTGTCCAGAGACATTTGGGATATTAAGTTTGGATATCTTCTGTGGATCGAGTCCTGGAGCCTAGCAGTGAGTCAGCACTTCTAAGCTTCCTGCTTGTGCCCCTGGTTAGGTGTAAAGTTCTTTTTTTTGGACCCGACCCCCTAGATGTGACCTTCTGGTTACCTGCGCACGTCTTCCCGTCCTCCCGCAGGGTGTAGCCGGGCAGACAGAGGCAGTGGAAGGAGCCCGGAGAGCTCTCACAGATGTGCTCACAGCTGTGTTCCGACTCCAAGCACAGATCGACGCCTGCGGCAGAGATCCATAATATATATATATATATAATAATAATAATTAGGGCTTATTAGATTAGATTAAAAAAACAAATTAATCACACATTTTTCATTAATCTTGATTAATGGCGATTGATGAATGTTGTTGTGTTGTTACAATATTTTTTTTTAAATGAATGTCTGTTTTTCTTCTAAACAGTAATGACTAATGAGGGATCACGTTAGAAAATTGTATAAGTGTATTTTAGACGCTGTTGTTTAATTGCTAATGTTATTTTATGTTAACACATTCTGGTCTTGGAGGCAGAATTCTACTTGGTGGAACACGTTGAACTAGCGACTCTTCCTGTCGTCCTCGTGCACTTTCCTCTGAACTCTCCATCATTTAACGTGTTTGAAGTGCCAACAATGTCCCCACATTTAGCAGGACGTTTTAAAACCACGGTCTTTTAGGGACACAGTGGTGGGCAGAGGTAACGTTAGATGTTGAGATGGAAGTAGCACAGCAGCTAGTTTAGCATAGCAGTGCTTTAAGCTTTCCAGTTTACTTCCGGTCCCGGAAAAGAAAGTACGTTAAAATATCTTGTTCGATTAATCTCGGCCACATTAATCGCATAGATTAGTGCATTTATGTTGACAGCCCCAATAATCCTATCAAATGGGGTTGTTTGTCCTGAACTCCATATACATAATAATGGTGTTTCTATTTATTTCAACTCTAATTGTTTCAAAATCTTTATTCCTCTGAGTATCAAACAGCAGAGCCAGAGATGCTGTCTTCTTCCTTGACAAAGCCTGAAGCCTACATTACCCATAATGCAGCTGGGCAAGCGACGGTTGGGTCAGAGATTCAGGTGTGCTAAGCTAGTAGCAGCTAACGTTTAACGTTAAAACACAAGGGATAAATATCGCGTTGATGAATCAGCAGCATCACAGGACGCGCAGGTGTGACGTCATCCTTGAACCTTTGATATCATATGTCTTTGATTGATGCTTGATAACATTTCCCGTAATTTTTTTTAATTTAAGTAATAAAATCTTGACCCAAAAGCTAGTTAGAGTGAACCTTCATACAAATCTATTCTATTTTTATGTGGGGGACGTGATTGTCCTTGTCTGCATCTCACCGCAGAGCTTGTCCTGGAACTGCAGCCCGAATTGGTGGATGAGGTCGAAGGACTCCACCAGGAAGACATGGTCCTCAAAGGGTGGCGACGCCATGGCCCTTAGCGACGCCATGTCAGCCCTTGCCACGCCCACGGCATAGATCTCGATGCCTTTCCCTCTGGCCTCGGCCGCCACCTCCGCCACGCGGTCCTGAGGACGCCCGTCTGTCACGATCACGGCCACGTTGGGCACCTGGGGGGGACGGAAGACCTCTGGGTCAGAACTCAGGGGGACGCTGGTAGGACGGAGGTTAGAATCCCTGTTAATCAAGGAATAATGCTTAACTAGAAATAAAGACATGTCCTTCATCTATTTCAACTGTTTCTCTACTTTGAATCTTCATATAACAATAAATAACATGTAGTGACAGATTTTCTTTGGTCACTCAGCAGGGTGCGGGAGAAGATCCTGTTCCTCACTCGCTCACACAGAGATTCCAAGTCTTCCAAGGTGTTTATTAGTTTTATACTTTACAAACCACAACTGCATCTATATTTCGTTCTTGATCTCGCTGCGCATCTTGGGAGCGGTAAAAACCTTGCGACCTCCCCGTCACCGATACCCTAATTGCACCTGTGCCCCATATGTAGACTGTGTCACGCTGCCACCCGTGGCCAACCTGAGATTGGCTCCCAACACCAAGAGGTACACAAACCTCCTGAATGGCTCCTACATAACATTTTAACTTTATATATTGTTCTGTGACATATCTTTTACCGCTATCCTCATCCAATCAACGTCATCTCAATGACACGGAAGATGTGATTGTTTGGCTAACAGCTATGAGAGTTATCATGTGACTCAAGTGTCTTTAAGTCCCCAATGAGAATCACGTCTCATCCGGTTTGGTTTACAGCGCAAGATCCTCCTCCTTATGAATACATGTTTTTCAGTTTGAATAACAAATTGGACATTAGTTAGCTTTCAAAAACAACGTTTGCGCATTTGCAGGTATTAAATAATTGTCTGATCATTTTAGAGACCCCCCATACTTTAGCTGAGCCCCCCTTGTATGTCACCCAGTGATTGCATGATCAGGGTTAGCACGTTGTTGACTGACAGTTAGCACGTTGTTGTCTGAGGATTAGCATGTTCATTTACTGAGGGTTAGCATGTTGTTGACCGAGAAATGTTTACCCTTTTCGTCTGAAGATGGCGTGCGAGGTACAGTGTAATGTCCACTTTGTGGAGACTCTTTCTCCATTAAAGTCTAGCGTCTCCGGACCTGACGGAGGGAATGTGAATCTGGCGGCTCGCCTCACCTTCGGCCGGTCTCCCTCCTCGTCTATGAAAGCCGAGTTCATCACATATTTGATGGCGAGTCCGGTCATGGTCCCCTGAGCGAGGGGGATGATCTCATTGATGCCCTTCACCATGGCGTCCAGCCCGGGGTGTGTCTTCAAGGAGAACTCGCTGCGCACCTGGAAACAAAAGAGCAGCAGGTGTGATCATAATCACCACCTATATTGCAGGAGGAGAAGCGCCAACAGGAGGTGGGCGAGATCCGGGGTCAGTACCTGGCTGGAGTACTGAACCACTCCCACCCTGGTGGCGTTGAGGCCAATGTCCAAGGTGCTGAGGATGTCGATCATGAACTTCCTCATGGTCTCGAACTCATGTGGCCGGACGCTTCGAGAGCTGTCGATGAGGAAGACCAGATCCACCGGACCGGACTTACACTTCTGCTCCGGACCTGAAAGAGGAAGAGAAACCGTCACTGGGGGGGTCGGGTAGGACTCAAAGGAGCTTCGACCTCTGTGATGTTCGAAGAAAAAGCCAAAGTAAAAGTCAAGGGGGACTTCAGGGGACAATGATCTGATGTGATTTGTTATGTTTATGTTGTTTAAGTCGAAAACAATGTGTGTGTGTGTGTGTGTGTGTGTGTGTGTGTTCTACTTCCACATTATCTACCAGCTGGGCCTCGTCCTCCGGGACTTTGGGCTCCTGCTGCAGACGTGAGGTGGGTACCACGTGTTAGGCTTAGTGTGATTATGTTGTTATATGTAGGGTTATTATTATGCATAGGGTCATAATAACTGACCTGCTTTGGGTCGTGCGGAGGCGAGGACGAGCAGAGTCGTCAGGACGAAGCCACACAGCGCACTCATCTTCATCCTCATCATCCTCTTCTAGCAGACTGGAACCGGATCAGCCTTTCAGGGAGCAGAGGGGGGAATGCAGAGGTTGTCTGACTCAAGAAGAAACTCATGAAATATTTGCTTCATGTGCTGACGTGTTTAAAACAACACAGAGGGCATAATATAAATATATATATATATATAACTTTGTCTGCTCTGTAACTGAGTGTTGAGGCTGCTGACGGAGGAACACCGTCAGCTCCACCAACAATACAATGAAGTAATAGTCAGATTTGTTTTGTCCTCGGGTGAGGAGACTTCACGCCGTCAGGAGACGTGATGTCCTCCGTTGTCCCCTCTACAGATTTGACCACTCCTACTCCCACTGGCCCCTCCCACTCTCCTCCCACAAGGCCTTGATTTAAGGCTTTCTGGAGCAGACGAACTTCATCTCAATGTCTCCGGGTCCAACCTTTATTGTGAAGGACCTCCTGAAGGTTCATGTTTTTCTCATTTCCTCTAACAGGATGTCCAAAAAAAATAAGTTCACATAAGAACATACCTGGTGAGAGAAGCAGATCTCATGTCTTCATATTGTGAAACTGTTTTTTATGAATTTCTTGTGAGAGCTACACATGTGGAATCATTACTAACATGGACTCATCCATTGTAAACAGGGCCATTGTTATTGTCATTATTATTATTATTATTATTAAGGTGGGAGGTTTTATCTGTATCTATCTCCCGAGTGTTTCCTGTGCTGATGGAGGGTTTCGGGACAGAGGATGTTGTATGTGTACAGACTGTAAAGCCCTCTGAGGCAAATTTGTAATTTGCGATTATGGGCTCTACAAAATAAAATGAATTGAATTATCTGTGGCCCTTTGAATCAAGGTATACCAGATTGAAAGAGATCATCAGGCGGAGAAGACACGCCCACTGCCACGTGATCCACGTGACGGCATTGAGGCAAGTATTTAAATATGAATATCACTTCATGTTTAAAGAAAAAGCTTATTTGACACAGAGGACAGATTTGAAGGACACTTGAGACACTTTATCCAGGTCGGTGTGTGTGAGCGTGTCCGTGTGTGTAGGACAAAGACGCCTCAGTATGACTTTCTGTAGCCGAGCCCCCGCCCGTCCCCCCGCACACACAGAAACCTTCCCCCCAACACCCACTTCCTGTCTCCCTCACTGAACAATCTACCACCATCATGCTGCGACCAGCATGTGCAGCCCCCCCCTACACACACACACACACACACACACACACACACACACACACACACACACACACACACACACACACACACACACACACACACACACACACACACACACACACACACACACACACAGTCACATAGAGAGGTCGATCATTGAGCTCTGCTGAAGCCGCTTCATGTTAACTCGTCATTTTAGTCGTTAAATAAAGAACTTCAGATCTCATTTGCTTTAATTAGCACGTTAAAGTGCGGTGATGTCAGTAAGAGGGGAGGAGCCGACAAAGTCACATTACCTGATTTGTTGTTTAGGCACACACACACACACACACACACACACATCAATTCCAATCAGGATGACATTTCACTATTACTTCTCTCTCTCGCTTTTTGACGTACATGTTGTGGAATACAGGCGCGACGGGGATTTTTCGCTTGTCCACAATGAATGGACGGTAAAAGCATTTCTCTGTATCTGATTATGCATAACGGCTACATTGGTCTAACGCCTGCTCTCACTCACAGTGCGACCGCCAGTGGACTTTTGAGGAATAGCGGCTACTTTTATAGAAATGCAATTTATGTCTTTGTCCTTTTTACTCATAGCAGTATATCCGGCGGGGCGTACTGGACCCCCCGGCGGGCCGGATTTGACACCCCTGCAGTAAAGGGACTATGCCACGTATCAGCCTGCTTCAAGGTCTCCACCATGACCCCTGTTCCCAAGAAGGCCTTAATGACTACAGGCCCGTGGCCCTCAACTCTGTAGTCATGAAGTCCTGTCCCACCTGAAGACCCTCAACTTTTTATACTTTTTTATTTTTAACTTGTATTTTTTATTTAAATTCCCCTTGCACTATGTTGTCTTACCTGTCTTGTTGAACATCGTCTTACTGTCTGATGTCATGCACCAACCGACAAGTCAAATTCCTGGTATGTCTGACATATTTTGGTCCCTGAGCCACTAATTGCTCCCTGTGCAAAAATGTAAAGAGCCACAGGTTAAAAATGCAATGTAAGTCGTTTTGGATGAAAGCATCAGCTAAATGACCTGTAATGTAATTTAGTAAGAATATGCTCAGGATTAAACAGTTTACTACAAAAGTCGGTGTCTGTCCACATTAGTCTCTCACACTACTGGATCAATCAGCCATAAAGATTTCATTATGACTGACTGACTGCTCGTAAATCCATTCAACAGTTTAGGACTTGTCCGTCTAGGTGAATATTTCCATATGATGGTGTCAGTACTGAGGAAGTGGTTCTTCATCTCACAGCTGCAGAAGGTTGTCTTCCCAATAAATCATATGGTTTGACCAGGATTAGCTTTGTGTTTTAGAACAGCCTTTTGATTCTTTTGGGCATCGTTGTTACCGCTCGCCTCCTCAGCTCATCTGATCCCAGAAGCAAAGCCCAAGAGAGGGGCTCTCTGTTCGGTCATAACTTTCATTTACGCCCACTCCCAGGTTCCTCTCAAGGTTCCTTGACCCTGAGGACTGGTCCATCACTTCCTGCTGCTGCCAAGCATCAACATGCTAACGCTTTCTGCATGTCCCCATGTCCTCTGACGGGTTTCTGCAGAACAGACCCGAGCGAGGCAGAACTCTGAGAGGTGTCCCTAATGAGGGTCAAAGGTCAGATTTACATGATGAACTGCACAGAAGGTAAGACAAGAAGCTTGGACATCAGTGTCCGCTCTGTTTCCTTCTCCGACAGCCAGACGTTGCCCGTAACTTGCACATGTCCGTCTCGCTCTGGCACGTTAGCACGTAAACAATGATACGTTAGCCGCTCCGTTGTATAAGCCGCAGGGTTCAAAGCGCGGGGAAAAAGTAGTGGCTTATCGTCTGGAATTTACGATATATGAAGGTGTAAACATGAAATAGAACAAATTTGAACCAATCAGAGAAAAGAAAAGACGAAGGAAAGGTGTGTGTGAGAAACCTGCCGCCCGGCCACAGGTGGCTATCTCCCTAAACACACACACTCACAGGGGTCTGATAACAGGTCCAGGATGGAGGGTAAACACACACACACACCTCTCTTACTGTACGCTGAGCTGGAGCAACTGGTCTGTTCTTACTGGTGACACTGGTTGACTCGCGTGTTCTAACCGAGCCAACCTTCTTACTCTCACGGTGCTCGACCTGAACATCTAGAACATCTGGACAGAGAGGTTCAGCCAGAAGCAGAAGAGGAAGAGGAGGAGGCTTTTTGTTGTCATGGTGACACTGATATTAACCACCACGTCACGCTCTGGTTTCAATCCTTTCTTTGGTGCACAGAGACCAGCGGACCATCAGGCTGCTTCGTATGTATGAGTCCGCGTTGTGTTGAGCAACACACCTTCAGCCGATGGACCCAAGCAACGCCGCCTCTTGACGAGGTCGCCATGGACGCTCTGCACACCGGCAATGGTGAGACACACAGGACGTTACGTTTACATTCATCATTTAGCTGAGGCTTTTATCCAAAGTGACCTACAATAAGTGCAGTCAACCAAGCGGGACCAGAACCAGAACAACAAAGTACAATTTGTTCAAGAAGAAAACCAAACTACAAGTGCTATAAGTAAGTGCTAATATAGTGCTACCTGGTCCAAATGTAGTGAGTAAAGGTGCTACCTGGTCCAGGTGTAGTGAGTAGAGGTGCTACCTGGTCCAGATGTGTGAGTGAGTGCTACCTGAGATGTAGTGCTAACTGGTCCAGGTGTAGTGAGTAGAGGTGCTAACTGGTCCAGGTGTAGTGAGTAGAGGTGCTACCTGGTCCAGGTGTAGTGAGTAGAGGTGCTACCTGGTCCAGGTGTAGTGAGTAGAGGTGCTACCTGGTCCAGATGTAGTGAGTAGAGGTGCTACCTGGTCCAGGTGTAGTGAGTAGAGGTGCTAAGGTGTAGTGAGTAGAGGTGCTGGTCCAGGTGTAGTGAGTAGAGGTGCTACCTGGTCCAGGTGTAGTGAGTAGAGGTGCTAACTGGTCCAGGTGTAGTGAGTAGAGGTGCTACCTGGTCCAGGTGTAGTGAGTAGAGGTGCTACCTGGTCCAGGTGTAGTGAGTAGAGGTGCTACCTGGTCCAGGTGTAGTGAGTAGAGGTGCTAACTGGTCCAGGTGTAGTGAGTAGAGGTGCTAACTGGTCCAGGTGTAGTGAGTAGAGGTGCTAACTGGTCCAGGTGTAGTGAGTAGAGGTGCTAACTGGTCCAGGTGTAGTGGATGCAGTAGATGTAACAGGAGCAGACTGGTAACCAGTGAAGGGAGCTTTGTCTTCCTGCTGACCTATCAATCTGTTCAAACTGTTTTTGGGGAGCTGGATCTCACCCAACATGAGACGGGAGACGGGGTACACCCTGGATCGATCACCAGTCAATCGCAGGGCTGACAAGGAGACACACAACCACTCACACGCACATCCACGAGCAATTTAGAGTCATCATTGACCAAACCCCCCAGAGCATGTCTTTAGACTGAGGAAGGAAGCCGAAGAACCCGAAGAGAACCCACGTAGACACGGGGAGAAGGTACTTTTGAAGTTAGGTGTGTATGCAGTAGCCCCTCCACCTCTTAAAGCAACAGTGTGATTGACAACCTGTACAGACCGTTTAACTAATCACAAAACATCCACAACTGTGACATAACATCTTCTTTAGTGTTTTCACATGCAGTACACCCACCCCCTCCTTGTCTCAGGGGGTGAAGAAGTGAAGGAAAGGTTACAAACACTCAGCAGTCTGTCTGTGTTCAGACAGACAGGAGGGACTGAGACCTCTAGTTAGTTTTGAATGACAGCTGGAGAAGAACACACTGCTCTTGTTGTTAAGAGGTTCAGATTAGAGCCAGATGTGCCCGGTCTGTCTGCCTGTCTGTCTGTCTCACCGCTTGACTGGTTCCCTGTCTGTCTGTCTGCCTGTTTCACTGCTTGACTGGTTCCCTGTCTGTCCGCCTGTCTCACCGCTTGACTGGCTCCCTGTCTGTCTCTCTCACCCCTTGGACGGTTCCCTGTCTGTCTGCATCCTGCACTGAACATCACCTCCAGGCAACCAGTGTGCACCCAGAGAATGACCCCCCCCACTCTGTGTCTCTCTCTCCCCCTCTGTGTGTCTCTCCCCCACTCTGTGTCTCTCTCCCCCCTCTGTGTGTCTCTCTCCCCCCTTTCTCTCTCACTTTCTCTACCGGTTTTATTTGTAGCTTCCTGTCGATCACACTGACAAAATAAAGCTATTTATGAGTTTATCAACATTGAATCAGAAGCAGCTTGTTATTATTAAGTGATCATCTGAATATTATTACTATTATTATTAAATAAACATTTTCTCTCTTTGCACCTTTTCAAACTGCCAGAATCATCGAGCAGCCAGCCCGGATCCGCGGACCCGGCTCGGCTCTGCCCCGCTCCTGGGACCCCCGCCCCGGGCGGCCCGCTCACTCACCTGGGGACGCTGCTGGCGGGACGCGACGCTCCGGGCTCCGGCGGGTGGGACAGGTAAGGCAGGTGATCGTCCGCGGCAACAAGTCCGGTAAGACGCACAGCGGCGAGGACGCGCTCCTTTATCCCGACGCGCTCGCCGCGGTGTCACGTGTCGCTCGCGCCTCTCGCTCCGTGACCTGCTGCGGGCTCCAAGAGGTGGAGGCATTAGGGCGGAGACCCCGCCCCCTTCCTCCTGTCCGTCAGAGAGCTTCATGCCACAAACACATGAAAACTGCAGGAATATTTATACAGAAACCCTGAACCTCTATAGACCTCCACCAGTACACGAGACCAGCAGAGACCAGATGTTCTATTTCTGGTTCCCTTCAGCTCAGACTCTAGAAGAGACCAGTCCGCCCTGGACGACCCAGAACAGTCGGTAATACTTGAGTACATTTATCTGACGAAAACCGAGGTACTTTTACTTCACTGGGGTTTGAATCCAGGAGTACTTCCACTCTGTTGTATTAGTACTTTTCTCGCAGTAAAAGATTTGAATACTTCTTGGTTGACACCTGTTCAGTCGGGGCTCAAACTAAACTAATTCTTCAGCAGAACGACCTCTGACCCAGAAGATCATTACTCTGTGGGAGGTGAAAGTTCCCCCGCTCTCTTTTCTTACTTCTCTCCATTCTGTGTTCACGGTGTGAAATGCCAGAAGGTCTGAGCTGCCGACACGCTGACCTCTGACCTTTGAAGATGTGAATGTCTAATTTAGACTTCTGCCGGCACCCTGGAGCCTGAGCGCACACACAGGCATGTGTGAACTCTGACCTGGGCTGAAAGGTGGACTGACGGCGCTGAGGTCACTTTGCTGAAGACATGAACAATGTCAGAGCATTTTAGAAAACAGGCACATTGAGTCTGAGATGGATAATCTGAGCCTTGTGTTCCTGGAGAAAACGTCTCTGTGATATTTCCTCCAGCAGACGTTTGATCATTTGCTGAATGGCAATAATGTCAAAAACAGAACACACAAGTAGTTTCCTGGTCTAAACTCCCTGAGTCGTTTGGATGGACTACACCAAGGACCAGTGTGTAATATTTCATTCACTTAACATTTCTGTTGCAGAAACGTATTTATTTCTGCTATAAAATCCACATTTTCAATCGGTAGAGATGTGCACAGGTTGTCCTCTTCATGTCTCTGGGATCAGGTAGCAGAACCAGAATAACTCCTCCATTGTCTCATGTGTGTTACGCCTCCACATTCCTGGATCTTCTGCCACATTCAGAACTGGGCTTAGCTTGTCTGTGTCTCACGGCTGTGAAGTCCATCATGATCATCACCATCAAGACTGAGGGTTCAGACTGAGCCCTTCTTTCCATTACATTACATTACAATAAATTACAATAAGAACATTTCAACCATAAGGACACAAACTCACAAGAGCAAGAAACAAGAAAGTGTGATTTCATCAAATAAGCCGATGTACAACTCACTGTAGATAAGAACCATTATAAGTCCAATGTAAGTGGTACAGTTAGTTAGTGTGTTAGTGGAGGTAGAGTGTGAAGAGATGTGTCTTTAGTCTGAAGATGTGAAGGCTCTCTGAGGTCCTGATGTCTTCAGAGAGCTTCGAGAACTTAGGAAGGTTAAAGACCAGTGGAGCTGCTGCATTCTGGATGAGCTGCAGAGGCTGAATGGTGGTAGCAGGAGACCTGCAGGAGAGAGTTACAGTAGTCCAGGAGGGAGACGACAAGAGCCTGAATCAGTACCTGCGCCGCCTTCTGAGGAGGACGTGTTCTCATGAGGTTCCCGTCTCGCTGCTGAGTCATTTATTGGCTTATTCTGAAGACACTTTGTTCAGGTCGGGTCAAAGGTTGAGGTTGAAATCAAAGAAATTAAAATAAGATAAGACAGAACTCTGCTGTGGGCGGAGTACAGGCTGGACTCACTATCGCCTCTCCAGGTCACAAGTGGTATTACAACCCAGGGAGCTAACCGGTTAGCATGCTAACTTCAGTCTATATGTCCTCACATTGTGCTCGTAGTGGTAGTAGAGCTAATGTTTCAAACTAAACGACAGGACATACACTTAAATAAATTATTTCATGGCTGTTTGTGACTGACAGAGCTCTTGTCCAATCGGCAGACTGGATCTGGGCTTTCATCATCAGTTGGGAGCACCGAGGGAACCAGGAACAGAAGCTCACGCTGACCAAAGCGTCACCATCCTGCATGCGAAGGTCGCTCAGAAGTCCTACGGCAACGAGAAGAGGTTTCAGCATTTAAGTATTATCAGCTTCATGTCATACAGAAGGACAACATCTACCCCTGAGATGTAGTGCAGTGAAATGTACATCTACCCCTCAAAAGTAGTAAAAAGTACTTCTAAGATGTAGTACAGTAAAATTATTATTATTATTAAATTATTATGCATCTCTGACATGTAGTAAAAAGTGGTTCTGATTCTGATGGACTGACCTCTGTCGTCACCTTCAGGTTCTTCTGCCCTCCTCCTTGTGTTTACATCAGCGGTGATGGATGGAGGGTCATGCAGGACCACCTGAAAGGTAGAGGAACCTGAAACACAGTGGGCTCACGAGAAGAA